>JAUZNJ010100639.1:0-21238 GCA_034780135.1 Jordanella pulchra
GAAAGCAGAAATCAGCATCTGAACCCTCAGGGCTAAGCCCCTGATATGCTAGAATCCTAGATCCGCCCCTGGTTTATCCTGTACAGCTTTGTATTTCCCTCCATTTATATGGCTCCCTAGACCAACACTGACCAGCCTCCAAACAGATCATGATGAATAATGTTAAAGGTAGTAGCCTATATTATTTACTGCAGCTTCTCCAGACCCTTCCACTTCTGTTACATGAGTTTAGAGTTAACTTGCTTTTATCTGTGTAGAAAACACATCATCAGTGCAGAACCTGCTTATTCTGATGAATTTTGGCAAACAACAATTGAGCTCCACCATGCTGGAAATTGAGCACAGAGCCTCATAGAAGACATCTGGGCCCCAGGCAACCACATGAAGTTTGTTTCTGATAGTTTGATCAGAGACATTCACTCTAGTTGCCTGCTGGAAACCAGTTTTCACAGTTCTGGCTGTTCTCATCCTGTTCCACCTTGCAGAAAGGAATGATACAGGTCCCGCCGATGCTGAAAAAACTGAAATATGTCATTTAAAAAAATTACTTCCTTTTATAAAGTATTATGACCTAACTTTTAAAAATATAAAATAAAATATTGAATGTGGTTTCCTAATTCTTATCCTTTGTATGCTATAAATGCTTTTATGATGATGACATATCTATCTATGGCTGAAGAATTAATCATTTTAAATCCCTATTTTCATCTGCAGTTTTAGGTCACCCATTAGAGAAGCTTTGAATGAGAAGTGGGTTTGGTTTAAATGAGGTGTTGATCTAAAAGTAGAATCATGCTTCAGAAAGACAAAGAAATTCTTAAAACATCCTAATCCTTTGATTTAAGGAGCCAAAGTAGAATACTGACACTGCTGTGTAGGAGTTTAACATCAAGGGTAAGACACAAACAGACACCTATTAATATCCGCTGTTAGATGATTCAAATGAAGCCCCAACTGTTTAGAGACATGGTGCTGTTAGTGAGAAACAAAACAATACGGAGCTGTTTGTAATCAGACATACAGTATATGCCTAAGAATTTGCCGATTTGTAAAAATCTTTGTGTTACTCCACATTTGCATGTCCAGGTCCTTTTCAGAGAAATTTAAGCTTTAACCGGTGTTAAATGTAAGTGTCAGAAAAGCAAAAGCAATTCCCTTCTGACATCACATCCTGTAACCGAGGTCATATAGGAAATTGCTTCCAGTTTAACGTAGCCATATGAGGTGAGGCACTCTAATTCTCACCTGAAGCTACGTAAGTAACCACTAAATTTTTCTGGAAAAAAATTAGTTCACTGGACCAAGTCAGACTGAACCTGCTTACAGTTCAGAAAGCTGAACATAGTGTATTTCCTGCAATTCAAACCGAATGGAACGCAATGTTAGTGAACCCATATGCGAAGCAGAGGAAATTACACAGTTCTGGCCAAACCACGGAACAACGGGGCCCAATTGCTATTTTCTAGAGGGGCCGTGAGTAGCTGCTAAACTTGACTGTTAAGAGCTGGACCGCCTTAAGCTGCTGTCCTGCCTGGACCGGTTCCCTTGCCTGCCTGACAATGTTGCATGCCTGACTAGAAGCCTAGAAGCCACAGCTAACGGCTAACTCCCACAGCAGCGGGTGGCGGCCCCGATTCAATGCCCCATTCAGGACCATGAGTTACAAAAGTAAGCCCTGCACAGTTGCCTTTATTATTTCATCAGAAAAATCTCATTCTCTTCTAGAGTTGCCCGTGGATGAACTAACTGAAGGGCCCTTCCTTCCTACACCGAGCTAATATTAAAATTCATCCTTTCCCCCCTTTCCTTCCAATGCTTAATAATTACTCTGCTTAGGTGATTAGGTTAAATAGATGTTTTTGCTTGTTGGTGTTTTACCTTAAATAAGCTTTCTGATTTTACATTTAATGGTGTTGAAGCAAAAGTGACCAATGCAATAGTAGACTGGCTAGCAGCTTTAGCTCCAAGCTACCTCATGCTGTGAGCCTAACGATTGGTCTTTCAGCTTTATGACTGCATGCAATATCCCTGCGTCAGAGTCTATTCACATTTATCTGCTGTTTTTAAAGGACACTTTGAATGCATTAAGCTTTAAATCTTAAACCTTCTGAATGACCAATTAATTAGCTATAACTTCCAGTTCTAGTTATTTAAATATTCATAATCTTCCAGTACAGTAGCTCAACACCATGCTTTGGGCTCTAAAACAGGAGCAGATCATTGTCCTACATGGGCTGTCCTTCCGAATCAAACAGTTACCATAAAATCTGATCTGGATGAGGGAAAAGGTCTAAAGAAGTCTACTACTATATAATATAAAATCACTATACAATTATGGCAAACTGAAAGACAGAGACATTCACAAAACCATTCATAGGAGCTTTGGTTTTTCTTTTGAGTTTATCAGTTGACCTCTTTAGGACATAGATCAGTTTCAAAAAGCATGGCAAATCTCTAAGGAATGGGATAAAAACTGGAGCATCTGGTATAGCTGCAGTCACAGCACAGTTTGATAAAATTCACATCTTTCAAGAGACCTCAAGGTGAGCTCTGCTGTAGATGCAGTATGGTATCACCAAATAAAGAAAGTGGTTGCAGTCTTTATTTAAACAGATAACAAATTCAGGTGCACAGGAAACCAGTGTTGCCAACTTAGCAACTTTCTCGCTAAATTCAGTGAGTTTTCAGACCAAATCTAGTGACTTTTTGAGGGGCTATTGGAAACTTTTGGAGACTGATGTGAAGTCACATAACACCAGCTCTTTGTAAAAAGCAGTGCTGCAGCGAGACCCTCCCTGTCCCACAGCACTCACAGGTGGCCAAGACCTCACAGCTGCTATCAGAGCAGTAGACTAGACGTGCACTCCCACGGATCCAGACTGCAAATGAATTGTGCATGCGTGAAGTCGTTGTCTCTCACTCAACGTTGTTCCTCTACCTGCAATGCAATCATTATGCAAATTAGGTGATTACATCATGTAGTGACTATTGGGAAACCCAATAGCTACATTTATTACAGAGGAGTTGGTAACACTGGAGGAACCACATGTCTGTGTAAGGGGAAACACTCAATGTGTCAGAGCGCCTTTAACCAGGTCCCTATATGAGGAAAGATGGAAGGTGTTTAAAAGCTGACTCTTCCAATTTTTTCCTGTCAGTGTGGTGTTTTCCTGTTAGGTTAGTGTTTTCATTTTTACAGAACCCTGTGTATGAAGGCAAAAACATTTCAACATGAAAGTATGTTTGGTAGGACATTAAACCTTCTGACGAGGCCAGGAAGGAAGACTCACCAAGGTTATACAGTATACATAACCTCCAGTATTCCATCTCCGACTTTGTGGAATCAGTAAGGCTTTTAAAATTAATCTATTTATTTTGTTTTTGATACACTGCTTTCTCAAGTGACAGTTCAAACCCTGACTGAAGTTTGTATACTCTGTAGACAGGGAAAACATCTTTGTGAAGTAGATTTTTTCAAGCTTTGAGCATTACGGAATTAAAGCACATCGTTGCACGGCAGAAGGTTATGCTACTGCTCGATAAAAACTCCCCTTCCCAGTTGGCACTTTTTTTCCTTTTTGTTCTGAAATGGTTGTTATTTTAAGCAGATGTGAAAAATGTATGCTTTGTGAAGTAAGCTATTATGCTTTTAAAAAGCTGTGTTAAAAAGCCATTACTCTGCTAAAAAAAAATTAAAAAAACTGGAATTTTAGAAAAGCACATTTTAGTGTGCAATAATTTAATCCTCTGTTGTTCATAGCAAAACTATATTTTATATCGATAAACCAGTTTGCAACGTTATTAAACATCATTAAGTCTCATATAATATAGTTATATTACACAATGATCTGTTTGATGGGGATAGTTAATCAAGCAAGTTCAATTAGATCGTTCTTTCTAATTATTGAACTGAAGAATCCAGTGATGAATGGCTAAAATGATAGAACATGGCCTAGAACATTGCACTTTCAGTTCATCTTCAAACTATGGTGTAGTCCACAGTAGTTTTGCATTTTTTTATTTTGAAGTATTCAATGAACTCTGGAGCTTGACTGAAAGGCTCAGTCTTTATGTTTTCCTGCCTTAGACTTTGCTACTTACTATTTAATTACATACAAGTCAGCTCCAATTTGTGGAGGCAGACATCTTTGTGCTAAGGCAGCCCAGCGCTGACAAACTGGTGACTATAAAAAGCGCCATTATGCTTGAATGGGACTGTTGCAAGTAAGAACTATATAAAATCCTACGAGGACTAATGCTATTTATAAAATTATCTATGTAAACTAGATTTACACCAGCAACTAGCCGGTTATAAAGACCGTGTTTTTGATTATTTTTTCTTTTTTTTCTGAGAGGAATGCATCTTTCTCCTGCGCTTGGTCTATGTTTGTTTTGGTCAGAGACTCTAAAACAGAGGGACCAATCACCTGGACAACAGAGGTAAGGGGAGACAGCATACCTGAGCTCAGGCACAGGCAGCAGGGAATCAGTATGAGAACAGCGGCTCAGAGATCTCCAAACGAGAGATGAGCCAGCCAGCTATGCTGCCCTCTGGAGCTAAGGATCCACAGCGGCAGAGGCGGCAGCTTGGCGCTATTAGCTCAGGAAGAGAGCACAGTGGCAGCTCAGAGAGGCTTGAAACAGCGGAGTGATGACCTGGCTAAAACTGGCCCGAGCTAGCTAGAGGCTGACTGCGAAAGATTGAAGCAGAAGAGCAGAATATCGTATAAGATGCTGGGTGGAAAGAGGGCAGAAAACAGGTGAGAGTGGCTCCAGCTTACCGTGAGGAGGATGGCATGACATCAACGAGTCCACCAGGGAGAAAGAACAGGAAGAAACTATAGCAGGCCAGGGCTAGGGTCTAGAGGATAAACGAAGGAGAGTCACTGAGGATCAGAAGATCCTGTGGGCGGACTAAGTGGCAGAGCGAGATGAGAGATGGCATTTCTTATAGTACTGAAGAATTTATTGATTTGATGCCTTCATCTAATGTAAACTAACCTAGTCATCACTTGACAGAAACTATTTTGTTTCGGCCTCCATGGGGGGGACCATTGGACTATTGGATTTATCTGAAAGTTACTGATTATGGTTTATAATAAATCCTAAAGAAGTAACCTTTTTGTGGATGGTGTGAAGAGTAAATCAAGTTTGCAGCATCCCAAACATGAATCCTGTTAAACTCAAAAGACAAGAACAGTAGGAAAAGATTGAGCATCATCTGTTAGATTAACAGAAATGCGGCAAAAGTAAAACATTTCTCATACAGAGATATTCCTATATTTATGTTTAAGCACATGCTTTCCTATAAGAGGCTGTAGGTTATATGCATTATATTGTTATGAAGAGTCATTAGTTCAATGAAAAAGAATTGTTGTAGCATTAAAGTATCACCAAGAAAACAATGAGTTGTTGGGAGGGAGACAGATTTTTTTTTTTAATTCTACTTTGTTTCTGACACTGAAGGCAGATTTTTAATGAGCTATAGAGCACATTTGAGTACAGTACTACTTTTGTATTGTTGTTGCCTCTCAAACTGGATATTTACACTAGATCAGTCTGTGAGATCTATGGAGCTTCTGTACACCAGGTTAAGATCGGCTTTTTTTGCTTGACTCTTTGTCCTCCTTTAATCTGGAATGTAAATGTTAGGACAGATCTGTAGTGCCTCTCATCCAGTCTGGCTTCAGATCTGAAAGCTTGTACAGTTCCAAACTTATCACCTTAATCCTGCCAGTACCCCTCCCGCCTCTAACCCTCAGAGGTTACATCATTGCAGCTTAACAGCCAAGTTTGTGCACATTGAAACATGGAGCAATCAGCGTATACAGTTGCCATGCAATTAGCACCTCATTTGTGAAATCAGCCGGTAATTGTTGTTCAGAAACTGGGACTCTGTTCAAGGAGCTCTGAGTGAAGAAGAACCTAAAAGGAGCAGTAATTTGATGCTTTAAAACCACAAAAATTAGATCAAATCAACCCTAAAAATTTTATATGTTAATGTACTTTTACAAGCTATAATTTCAGAGGCTTCTTCGGCCATAAATATTATATCGTTGTTTGTATTACTTTTACCCCAAAGCCACGTTTCCCTTCAATTTGCATTACACTTTTCATTGGTCGTTGCAGGTTTGGTCAGCATTAAAAAGACATGTAAAGAAATATTCTTGGACATCACACAGTACAAAGAAGGGGGGGTCACTTCTGCCTGAGGTGAGGCACTTTTAATCTAAAGCTGTTCAAAGGATTCTAAAAACTATAGATGTATTCACCAACCAACTTCCTTTTTTACTTCTAAAACATTATGCCTTCACTTTCATCTCCTTAGGTCCCGGTCTAACATGGCTCAATACTTTCATATATATACTTTATGAGGCCTCCCTGCCGTGTGGAGTCTGCAGGTGGCAAATTATTTTCTGTCTGTACAGGTCTTAGAAAAGGTTTATCAACATATTTTCTCTTTAGCCCTTTCAAGCTAGTGATGGGAACTCCAGCTCTTTTTGAACAACTGCCTCTTTTGTCTCCCAAACACCTCTACAAAAATGTTGTTTAAATCTAGTTATTGCTGGCTATAGTGTTAATTCAAACGCTTAATGACTCCTGCATGTAATGAAGCAAGCCTATCAGAAGCAACAACACAGAAGATTAAATCATCCGCAGAGTCGTACTTTAGTTCCCAAACATGTGATGTTATTTTGTGAGTTTTATTTATGGTTTTAGGCATGCATCCATGTGAGTGCACATATTGTGCATCTTCCAAAAATGCATACTGGACTTAAATGTTTTTATATATAAGAGCTAAAGCTGAAAGGAGGAACAGACAGCAAGCATGGATGGAAAGCTGTGCTCCATTTCCTCCCACAACTGAACAGATTTTTGTAGAATTTGTTCTAAATTTCTTCACAAAAAATCAAGGATAATAAATATACAGTCGACCAATAGCAATACAAGTAAATGTCGGCTGGGCTGCTACTATCAACGCCTTTGTTTATAGTTATGGAGCTTGGCCTGTTTTTCAGTGTAGTCCTGTTTCTCTTACTGTGACTCACTGGATGTCCTCTTTTTCATCCTCTTACATGGGAGCTAGCTTAGAGCTCATCTGCCTGGATGTGTCTTTCCTGGATAGGGCCGCCTGTGGAGCTTGATGACAGTTACTTTTTATATCTCTGCTTCTCTCTGCATGTCTGTTTCTGTATCCTTGAACCCCTCGTCGGCCTCGGCAGATGGCTGCTCACATTAAGCCTGGTTATGCTGGAGGTTTCTTCCTGTTAAAAGGGAGTTTTTCCTCTCCACTGTTGCTAACATGCATGCTTGGTGTGAGGGATTGCTGTTGAATTAATGCAGGCATCCCCAATCTCGGTCCTCGAGGGCCGGTGTCCTGCAGCTTTTAGAGGCTTCCCTGCTTCAACACAGGTGATTTTCATTAACAGCCTTTTGCTGAACTGCAGTCATAAGAATCAGCTGTGCTGAACCAGGGAAACCTCTAAAAGCTTCAGGACACCAGCCCTCAAGGACCGAGATTGGGGATGAATGAATTAATAAGTCAATGCAATCAGCTGGTTTTCCTTAGATAAAAAACTTTTAACTAATCTGACTAATCTGAATTGGTACAATATAAATAAACTTGATTGAATTGAACTGAAATAATGTTGGTCAGCACCTGAAACTGTCATCTTTAAACACAAAACTAATGTGATATTTTGGTGTTTTTAAATGGGGTACACACTGCTGGGTTTGATTGGCATTCAGTCATATTTAACACTTTAGCGGTTTTGCTGCTCTGTACATCAAGCCAGAAAGACATCAGCATTGAACTTAAAGAAATAATTCATGTGAGTTTAAAAGGTTTAGAACAGCATAAGTCCTTCACTCCACAGAGAGAAAGATTAGGCAGAAGTGGAAAACATTGAGCATAATTGACAATTTTCCAAGAAGTTAATCTCAGAATTTACAACGCCTCAAAGTGCTATGAAATAAACTTCTATGACTCTATTGTGCTTTTTAACATGGTTACTGTTAAAGTCAATCAAAACACTGAAACCTTTTTAATATCATTCTTACTATAACATATTGGTGAGTTTTTAATAGACACCTGCTACATGATAACCTCCTAAAGTCCAGTAAAAGCTTTGCAAAACTCAGAATATATGCAATCCTGAGATACAGCAATTATTAACTGAACGTCCTGCGCCACTTTCGGAAGCCATGAAGTGATGTAGGAGCTGCACCAAAGAGAGTGTTCTGTGTTGGTAGAAAAAAAGAAAAGTCTTCCAATAACATTGAACCGTATATATTGGATTTACATTATGAACTCAGGAAGTCAAAGAGTGAAAACGGCGACTATTACCTTAGGTATGAGGTATTTTATGAGGAAGAAACACCTTACAAAATACAAGTAATTATATTAATACAGGTCTGTGTTTTAAATTATCATCAAAAAAATAGACTCCGCCCTGTGAAATAAAAGAATAAAATCCCATCTCACCTTTACACAATAGTGATGTGGCTCCATACATTTATTCAGAATCACTTTTCTGAATTTGATTCATTTTATAAGATTATGGTTACTTTAGTGTACACCGTTTGTTAAACTTACTGATTCAGGCTCTGGTCTGGTTTCTAAGTAGACCTGTAGGGACTGTACCAACCTTTGTGTCCTAGACTGTCCTGCACATGTCGGGCAAAAAGTGAACACTTAAAATGTCTGCCCAGGTTGGTCTTTTATAATATTGTGATAAATAAAAAGTGTACATTTTTCTAAAAGATGCTATGCAAAGTGTAATATATTTTGCACATTATGAGTATCCAGTGTTTCAGTTAAACTGTTCTAAAGCAAGATTTGTATCACTTGGCCATGTGAGGTGTGTGTACACTTACACACAAAAAGGTGATCCACCTTCACCTACAGAATGAAAGGCTTTAAAAGTGAATGATGACTGATATTAGCTGTACTCCTGCATCTTTTTGTGTGCTTGAGTGCATCTCCCTCCATCCGGCCATGTGAATGTTAATATGCTCCATCTTAGCACCATCGCAATTTCAGTAAAAGTCATATATTGTGGCAAGGTCTCACCATTGGGCATAGTATTACTTGACAGGTCTGATGAAAAGCGTCAGGAGAGCCTGTGATGATGAGGAGTGCTCGTAACCATCACGCACCTTTACTGCTGTTCCAGTTGTTATCATGCACTCTTAGAGCCTTCTGTCTCGTCTATCGCTGTCACCACCAAGCTATCGCTGGCGGCTCATCTGTACAGAAGTGTTTTAACAGGGCAACTCTTTCATTGCTTTGCAGGCATATTCATACAGCAAGGTTTCACCATTTTAAGCCCAACACAAAGTACAACATAGGTTTAATGTTGAAGGAAAGTAATACATTGTTTTCAGTTGGATTGACAAATACAAATCCGACTATGATATGATTCTTTGACCTGCCACCCTGAGTCCTTATGCCATAAAACTACCTTGCACTATTATCATGGCTTAAAATTGATTAAACAAATCTTATAACACAAATTTTCTCATCTTGTCACAGATTTTCAGGTAGATTTAGTTCTTGATTTTTACGGAGCCCTTCTAACACATGGATAGGCTGTGATGTGTATGTTTATGGTCACTGTCCTGCCAAACCTGCAACATAACTTCAACTCTTTTGCAGCCTCTAACAGGTGTTGTTCCTGCATCCTCCCACTTTAGCTCTCCCCTTAAACTGTAATGACTTGCTCTGAACATTACTTTGCCAGTTTCGGGATTCATACAAGGAATTCATTCAATTCTCTTTGACTTTAAAGATAGGTTTGTGTGGCCTAGATATCCTATTGATTTTTTTTATAATGTGTAAAGAGGCTATAAAGTGCTTTTGTATACAATTCCAAAAATCTCAACATGGTTTGAATTTGTTAAAATCATGGAACAACCTAGAATTTCTTTTGATTCATGGTTCAACAATATCGTGTTTGTGCAGAGACTTCAGGACTCTTTCTTTTGATCCAGTGTAACACCCAGATATTTGTATTCATGTACCTGTTTAATAAACATAGTGGGAGTGGTAGCCATGTGGTTAGAGCAGAGCACTGGCATTACGAGAAGGCTGAGAGTACCTGGTTTAAACCCCTCAATCTATATGGATCTCTTAGCAACACCACAGCCACATAGGTCAAATCTCATTGTAATGTGCATTTTCAGTGACAAATAAAGTTGCTTTTCTTATTACTTGGATGTAATCCTTTATCTTTCTCGTTCCAAATGATAAAATATGTGCTAACTCAAGTTTATTTACACTTTTTGTGCATATATTTAAAACAGCTGTTTTGGTTTTCTTCTTTTGTCTCTAAAATGTGAAGTAAAATCTCCTCAGAGAAAAATATATTCACCTGCAGATGCTTTAAAATTTTGGTTATTTGAGACATTACACATATACATATTTGTATATTATGAAATGTCTTAGCCTTGCCCTGACCTGTATTTTATGTCCATGTATGTCTGCTTGTAATAACCTTTCATAAAAATGTTTGTGGGTACCTTGTTTTGTAATGTCTTATGATCAATTGTATCAAATACTTTCTTTAAGTCTCCAAGTAATTCTAGCTACACATATTTTATTGTCTACAGTGTTTGAGATTTTCTCAACTAATTCCGTTAATACTAGAGATCTAGATCTAACTTTTGGGTCGTTTTTCTAAAAACATATGTTCTTTGAAAAGCTGTATTTTTTTCTAAACTAATCTAATGTTTTATAGCTTTTTTCATGCTATTGAAAACAAACACCTTTTTTTAACTTTCTTTTTTCTTTGCTTGATCATTGTCTAACTGCTGCATGTTTTCTTTTGTTTGAATCTAAGTCTTTACCTTTGAGAAAACGGTAAATAACAGCTTCTAATCTTAACTTAATCTTTTTGTCCAGATGATCTCTAACAACATACAATACTGACCACCAGAAAGAGGCAATGATATAAAAGAACCAAAGGTGTGTTTTTTTTTAACGACTGGCAGTAAGATGTTTTTTTTCTGGATGACCTTAACATGCCAGCCCATGACCAGTTTGGCTTCCAGCTGCACTTTTGGATCAACTACAGTTTCTTGTACGACCGACAGAAACGGGCACTGAGTCATGTCAAGGTGAGAAGTAGCATGATGAGGAAGGAGGCACAGAGGTGTGTGATCAGATACTTTGGGACTTAATATATCATGCTGTAGTTTTATTATTCAATTGCTGTGTTTTATTAACAGATGATTAAAACCCAGCTTATCTGTGTCAGGACATGTTGTTGCTGGCAGCCATGACAGTGAGAGAAGAAGTCCGATCTCGGCTTGACCTCAGAATAGTCATCAAAATTACTTTTCCAGCTATAACTGCTGCTGTCTTTATAAGAAAATGAGAAACAAAGTGTTGTGACTGAAATGGACTACAACTTATTCTTAAATGTTTCTATTTGTAATTTAGAGTTTATTTAAAGTCATTTACAACCATGTAACTTTTTATGCCTTTCGATAGAATATACTGTAACACCGTATCATTTTTCATTAGTTTAATCAAGGTAAAGGTAATATCAAAAGAACAGATTCTGAAGTGTTACAAGATGCAGATTAAATGCAAAAGCAATGTGATTGTGATGTTGTCTCTTTGTATGGCTCAACAGTATGTCTTCTGTTGAAACTCTAGCAGAATTAATGGATTTCAGTCAACTTGGATATCATGAAATCTAAAAAAAAATTTTTATGAAGTTGTTTAAGGAAACTTGTTTAAAACGATTGATGAACATTTTATAACCCCTGATAAAACTAAAATACCTGAAATGCCCTGCTTCAGATAGATATTAAAAGTTGAAGCAATCCAAATTATTATTATTATTATTACACATAAACAGATTATAGGAAATTATCTAAACCATCTTATTTTTGGTGATTAAGTAACTGAATTTCTCCTTAGGGAGTTCAAACTGACGCATCATGAGATATTCCTAAGGTAGGTTTTATATGCTTGTATACCTTTTGGATTAAAATATTACTTCTAAGTGAGCAGTTGTATACATCTGTTTATTCCATAGCTCTAACAAGATTAAAAGAAATACCTAAACAACAGAATATTACTCCAAGTCAATCACGCTTCTGTGAAATCAACCATCCATTTAGGAAGCAAAACTGATTCTGAATTAATTTCCCCTGTTGCTGAGGAAAGGAACAGACAAGACTTAGAAATGAGAGGCAGCTATTAAGACAACCCCCATAGAGTAGATCTGAAGATGCAGACCACTGGCCATTCATCTGCTTTCATCCTTTTGGCTGATGATTTGGTCACATTACATTTTGTCAGAGCTCTTATTCCTAGAGGAGGTAGCGAAGCTCATCTAAGTTGGCACATTAATGCGACCTAGAAGATTTGGTAAGCAAAAATCAGATACAGTGACTCCCCTTTTAACCCAAGAAAAACACCAATGAGACGGTTTAAGACACAAGAGCAGAATTTGAACAAATATGCTGTGAACTGTCAAATATGCCTGAGATATATAGCCAGTGCTATAAGACATCTATTAATGCAGTTTATCAGACAAAAAAAATGTTGATTTAGGGGTTAACAGTCCTTCAAGTTTCTTTGGTTTAGACCTGTGATGCAGACACCGCCATCAATAAAACTACACAAACATATTGACCAACAATTATAAGCTGAATCACCTCAAATCTCTATTCTTGCCTATTGCAGATGGTCCCCAACTGACCACAGCTAATAAAAACTACATTACAAGCTCTCCCACAGAATAATATCTGTGGTTTGGGGGTCCAATCCCCACCAGTGGGGTTTGTGCTTACATTTTTCAAAGTGCATGAAGATTGTCAGATTCGCCATTGGCACGCTGTGCTATTCACACATGAGTGCATGTTCACATTGAGCACATATGATAGACATTACATAGTCTGATGAGGCTGTGAAGAATGTTACACTTTCTGCAACATCCTGCAGCACCACTGGTTTGGTGGTGGGTTAGGAATAGCGTTGGGAGGCATTTCTTTGGAGGCCTGAACAGCTCTTTATGTGTTAGCCAGGGGTACTATAACTGCTATAAGGTTCTGGGAAAAAAATCTCAAACCCATTGTGAGACCATATGTTGGTGCAGTGGGCCCTGGGTTTCTACAGTACTACTGTATGACAATGCTAGGCCTCATGTAATGGATGTTTGTCAGCAGGCTGAAGGGATTAATGCTATGAAGTGAGCTTGCTGTGAGCCAGACCTCCATCCAGTGGAACTTATTTGACCCATTATGCTGTGCATATGCACCAACTCCACGTTGCACCACAGACTGACTGTTGATGAGTTGACTAATGTGTTAGTTCAGGTCTGGGAGGAGATTCTTCAGTTAAACTCCCACCGCCTTATCAGAAGCATTCCCAGTTGTTGGAGAAAGGTTATACAGACAAATGACACATTACTGGCCCTCATTTGTCTTCTCTTGAAGAATTTCCACCAAATTAATTTTTATATTCCCCTTTTCCTGTATGATTGAAAACCTCTTTGGATTGTAACTTTGTTTTTTTTTATAGTTTGGTATTTGTAGTTGACAGAATAATGTTCCAATTAATGATTTCATTAAGGCCATCTTTCAAAGGAAGCATGATAAAATAATTTTAATTGAACCAAAATAGTTATGTCCTCATTTGTTGTCATTAAAATAAGTTTGGAAAACTATTTCTGCTCAGTGTAAATCAGGGGTCACCAACCTTTTTAAGGCTGAGGGCTACTTCACGGGAACATGAGTCATGAGTCGTTAGAAGAGCTACCAATACTTACCTTTGAACTAGAGGGCTCATCGTTCACCTAAACTTGATGCATAATAAACACATTTTTATTGTTTCTTTTCATTTCTAATTTTCTTTCATATATTTTCATTTTGAAATCTCTGTTCTATATTCTTAATATGATTAAATGCTCAAAAAAATATTAAAAAAGAAGAGCAACAGAATAAAATAACATTTCAAACTAAACCCTCTGGTGAGTGACATTTGACTCCATTATTCATCTTTTTAATTCAGTTTTGTTCAGGGTTAATCAAGATGTTGTATCCTCCTGTTCATCTCATGAGGAAGAGTAATATGTGTGCAGATTGGCCTTTGGTTAGAAGTTTATCCATTTCTTCACCTTTTTACACAAAGCTTGTTTGCTGTGGAGGGTTTTATGTGGAAGCAGAGAGTGCTTAGTCTATTATCTGATAGGCTCTCCAGTTAAAACCATAAATCCATCACATATTTTCCTATCAGAAATGATACTTTTTGACTAAATAACTTCATACAGGTTGCTTGAAGAAAAGAGTTAGAAGCAGAGTGATAAGTAATTAAAAACAGATGCTTATGTGTCAGCCTGCATACACTACTGAATTATATTTTCTTCCTTTATTGCCGCTGTCACTATTTTCACCAACATATACTGTGAAAATTCTAAAGGAAATTGATTTTTTTTCCACCACACTTTCAAAGACATCAGTGGGTCAACCCAGGTCTGGTGTTCCCACTGTATTAAGGTTGGAGAAAAGCTGTTTAAAGCTAATCTTAACCAATGTCGCTTGCAGATTTGTTTGACGCGGGTCGAAGCTGGTCATTTAGCTTTTCCTACTGCCACTAAAAGTTGATTGTTTTTCAGGTTTAAACCTTTGTTTGGGCCATTGGGAAAGGGATATATGTTTGTTTTTGCAAACACTAAATACTCTTTTCTATTTGTAGTAGATTTGCTTTGGTTGTCAAAGAGCCTCAATTGTTCACTTACTAATGTAATGTAATTTAAATGTTACCACAGTTTGTAATTAGTGAATTATTGTCAAGTTAAAAATATAAGCAATGCCATTAAGTTCATCATTATTGCAATTTTAACATGTGTTTGATAACTTTAGTTTTTACTTTCAGGACGTACCTGTTTCTCTAACTACCCTCCTGCGTACATACTAGCGATGACATTATTGCACGTCCATCATTGCACAGATATGATATCTGATATTGCACAGATATCTCTCTGTCTGTGTGTTGATCAGATGATATTAATACATATATGACATTATAGAAAGGAAGCAGTTCATGAAAAGGCAGCAAGAGGATTATCACCTGACACCTGGAGATGTTCCTATTACCATCTTGCTCTTCACTGACACCTTGAACAAAGTGAGCTAATGGCTCGCAATAGATTTTTTTTCTTCTTGTTCTATAAAGTTTTTTTTTTCCTTTGCCTGCATCTCTTCTCAACATCTAAATGGGTTTAGGTTGGAAAACAAAGATTTTACAAACACTTTTCAAAATATCATATCAAGAAAAAGCTGACATAAAAATGTTTTTTCCTGTGCGCTGTTTATTTACAGTTATCTAAAAGTTAACTAAAAGAAAGAAAACAAACTAATAAAAAATCATTAAAAATTAGGAGAATCTAATCTAAGGAGGCAATTACCAAATTAGATAATATTTGTAAATATTGGGTTCTTGGAAGTGTTATATCAGGAGTCCAGGGTTCCCAGAGGAATGTTAATTTTTGTACCATTATTATTTTTAATAACCATTTCTCTCCATATTGTTTTTTTTTCATTATTTCCCACTCCTTTCACTCTATCAAATTAAATCTGTTTTTTTAAGGGGTGAACCGCCTTGAAGCCACTGTTTCCTCTCTCTGCATCCCTTTACACGTTTTTTTTTCTCTCCACAGTAATACACTGTGTAAATGTGATCAGTCAAAAAATATATAGAAATAGGAAAGTATTTTAAAAGTTAAGGCAACATTTTATGTTTTATAGGTTTCCGGTGATTTTTGTTTGATTTCAGACATCAAGAAGCTCTACTTTTTAGCAGGTGTGGACAACAAACCCACAGTCCTTTTGTTCAATTACACCCAGACTTTAGATGGATCCTTCCTGCAGGACATCAATAACATCCTGAGCTTTTGGAGACATTCCAAACCACTACAAGCAAGATGAGTTGGCTGAGGTCTGTGTTTCCAGATCAACCTTCCCTAAGTCTAAGTTCAGTCACGTATACATGTATATACACGGGTATACATGATGTATACAGTACATCAAATTTCTCATGGAGCATCACTTTATTGACTCAATGTTTTTATATTTGAGTTAGACTTTACCAGGACAAATGAAGTGAAGGCTTCTGACTTCCTAATAGAGCGAGTCAGTAACAAACCACATATACTGTAGTTCTATGCAGGAACCCATTGACAGAACCACTCAGATAAATCCTATAAATGATATTGCAAGAGATCCAACATGATTTATACAGCATCTATTTGATTCAAATTGTTGTTTTCTTGGGTTAGCACAGTTGGGCAGGGGTAGACTTAATTGTCCTTAGAATTTTTGTTTTTTACATTTTTTCAAAAGAAACCTGGAAATCTGTGTTTGACATTCTGAATGAAATTCCGTCATAAAAATCAGTTCGGACACTATGAATAAAAACCAGTTAAGATGTTTTTTTTCTGTTTCTGAGTTTTGCCCCGATGTTCAGGAATACAGTAAGAACACGGAGACGCTTTGAGTCAACAGGAGCAAATAAACTCAAAAGAGCAATTTTGTAGAAAGGAGATGTTTCTACTGCGAACACCACTGTTCATAGAGGAAAACACCTCTTCCCCCTATTGGGTTTGTGGTCAACAGGAGGATGGCCACACAGGCTGCTGCTAATTGGACTGGCAGCTTCGGCACTTTCACATTGCTGCAGCTAATCACTGCTCTCCGTATGACTTGTTGTATAACCAGCACACTCTGTTGTCCGTCACCGTTGGATGTGGCAGCATAGGTTTGTTTGAAGCTTGTTTGGCTACTAGTAAAAGCTCGCCACTGTTATTAACCTATCTTTTAAAAAAAAAAAAGTTTAACTAAAAAAAATTTATTTTTTTTTCCAACAATGCATAGCAGATTGAGTGAATGAAAAGAGCTTTATATAATTAAAACTAAAACACAAATGTAAGAATCTGATTTTCTTTTAAACTAAATTGAAACAACTATTTTAATATCAGTTCTCCTTATTTGCAAAGTCAACAGACTCCTCTGGTCCAATTATGGCTGTGTAAAGAAAAAGTTTTCTTCCAAAGAAAGTATCCTAGGTTATGGTTTTCTTCTTTTGGGTAACTATTTTAAAACACAAGGCAAATCTATTGGCAAAGTATATTGCAATAAGACATCCTAAGTTCTGTGTTGCACTGCAGAGAGTGTCATTATAGAGGCAGGTAAAGAAAAGGTGGACTATAAACTTAAACTAATCCAGCTTTAGTTAAGTAGGAAAGTCAACAGCTGTAAACACCTTGTTTTTTTTGGTAGAGTTTATGCTCCAGCTACTTTTGGCTTGGCTCTGGTTATGCAGAGTAGACTTAAGCCAGAAACTTGAGACTAGTGTTTTTTTCCAAAAAGGCTTAAAAAAAAAAAAAAAAAGAAACAGGACAGTGTTACATTGTTTCATAAAATATATATAAGTGATTGCAACTAAATGGTCAAATCAGAAATCAAATAAGATAAAAAATACTTAAGATTAATTTAACCAATTAGATTTTCTTTAATGTAGCCTAGTAGCATGCTGGAAAAATAAGGCAATTGAGTCAAGTCCTCCACTTAGTTTGGATCTTTCTGTTAATATTTCACAAACTCTAGGATGTTTGCTTTTAGAAACATCCTAAATTTCGCCTGTCTGGGTGTACCCCGCCTCTCGCCTGAAACGTAGCTGGAGATGGGCACCGGCAACACTCCCGACCCCATTAGGGACAAGGGTGTAAAGACCATGGATGGATGGATGGATTGTAATGAGAGGAGTAAAATCAGCTGAAATGAGGCCAGATAAAGAACCTGTCAAATCTCTACCAAGATACTTAACAGACTGCAAAGACTGTTGAAGACCACAAGCACCACTATCCGTAATATTTTACCATTTAATGCAGCAAATGAGATTGTAAATGAGATCTTTGCTCTAAATGAAACAATATTGTGTAATATTTACATGATTGGACATAAATTAAAGGGGTAGTGTGTAACAAATTCAGGTTTTTATTAGCAACCATCAAATACTGCTTTAATAAATATACATTCTGCAAAAGTCTAAAGATGATATCAGGTCAGAAATGAAAGCCTTCTTATAGCTTATAAGTACATAGGGGGCGGTTCATCCAAACGGAGATAACATTTTGCATCAGCATTTTTTTTCAGTGTAGCCATAAGAGGACAAACTTGTGAGCTTTTTGCATTTTACATATATCTGAAAATGTGTTCACAGTGGTGGAGGAGCGATAACGACCATAGCTCATTCTGCATCCCGCTTTCTGTTGCAATGGAGGACATCTGTACTCTTTGTAAAGTTATTGTCAGGAAAAGGCAAATAAAAAAGGTGTTGTTTTGTATTTACATGTATGTTGGTGGTGAGGGATTGCTGCTGAGTATCACAACAAAATGCAAGTGAATGTCTCATGCTCATCCAGAAGGATCGAATGATGCAGAGTAAGTGACTCGATGCAATCAACTGGGTTTCGTTGCATAGTGAACTTCTAACCAATCTGTCTGTATTATTTGATTGAGTTGTGTCCGTACAGTGCCTCAAGATCACGTGTTGTGAACTGGAGCTACTATTTGGAGCTACTAATTGTGAAATGATTTATATTAAATTATTTTGGGCAACCTTTGAAAAAATCTACATTTAATTTATGAACTTTACTGTACACTAAGGCAATTTTAGCATCACTGAAGAACTAGAGTATTAATAATACTCAAGTAACTAAACTAAATATCTGTAAATGTTCCCAAAATCTCTATAATTATATATATTTTCTATTTATAGTTGTTTTCAGGGTTTGCTAACAGCATTAATGAAGGAGAATAGCATTAATGAAACATATCTAAATATATACACACATATATAATAACAATATAAATAGAATATAATAGAAAATGAAAATGTCTCTACAAAATTGGTAGTAAAGCAGTGGAACACACCATTAGATAGAAGTGGCCTGCCATTAAAATGATGTGTATGTGTCTATTTGAAGTTTTTAAAGTAGTCCAGAGTCCTTTCAAAAACTAAAGATAAATAATTTTAATCACTGTTAACCATGACAGAAGTGCAACCGGAATGACAGAACGATTGCAAAGTATGTTGTGAAGGTTGAATGGGGCCATATATTGGGAGATATTGAGGCCAGTGGTTTTTCACGGAGACCTGAACCCAACCTTTCCAATTTAGGTTACTTCCACAACCATGGCCATGACTATCTGTCGCTAAACTTCAATCTGACATAAACGACTTCCCCTCTCCTTCCTTTTAAGATGGCCATTGATATAAGACCCTTAAGGTCAAGCTCTGAAGAGGATCAAAAATATGGAAATGCAAAGGGTAAGAATGGCACTGCTTTCCTCCATGTCCTCTTCTCTCTCATCCTTCTTCCATGCTGAGATTTTCATGGTTGTTGTTTTCATCTCATTTCTCTCCCTCTTCACCCAGCGAATTACTTTTTTGTAAAGAACATGCTGCCTTCTCAACATCATCCTTTATGAGATTTTGGCCTCATAATATGCTCCATATTTTCTACTATCAGCCACTTGGAGATCTTCTAGTCAGGTTTATGTGCTCACCACAGTACAAAAACTGCCCTTGTCAAAGTGTGTATTGAAATCCATAAACATGTATACTATGGAAGAACAACAGTCCTAATATAATTGGACATCAGTGCAGCATTTGACACTGTTGATCACTCCATTTTAGCAGAGCATCTCTAAAACAGGGTCAGTCCTTCTGGTACAGGACTCAACTCATTTAAATTCTACTTTTAAAAACTTTTTGCGTCAGTAGATAATATTATATCATAGGTACCATTTCCCAAGGGTATATCTTGGGCCCCATCTTATTAAATATCTACATGCTCCCCCTAACTCAGATCAACAACACACAGCTGTACATTACAATGTCACCAATTGACTATAAACTTATCCAAGCACTGTGTAAATACATTGAGGAAATGAACTCATGGATGTGCCAGATTTACTTCAGCTAAATCAAACCAAAACCAAAGTAAGAATATTTGCACCAAAGGAACAACATTTAAAATGCAGCACACAGCTCTAGTTAATACAGTTAAATGACTCAAAATCTGGCTGTAGTGATGGACTTTCAGAGGCACATAGAAAGTAACTGGATAAGCCTTTTATCACATGAAAAACATTTCAAGGACTAAAGGACTAATGTTTCTGCAGGATCTTGAAAACCGAATCTACATGTTCATTTTTAGTAGAATTGATGCTGCAATGGTGTCTTCACAGGTCTGCCCAAAAGTTGCAGTTCATTTAACACTGCTGTCCAAATCTAAGAGGTTTGGGCACATCATCCCAATTCTAAAGTTCTTACACTGGCTCCACATATCTCAAAAATAGACTTTAAAATACTTTTGTTAGTCAATAAATCACCGAATGGCTTGGCACCAAGATACTTTACAAACTTATTTTCAGTGCATCGACCACTCAGACCTCTCAGGTCTTCTGCTTTAGGTCCATTTTTTAATACCTCAAACCAAAAACCAACTAAAAACAGCTTTAAATTCTTATGATTTATTTAAAAAAAAAAAAACCCAGAAAACTGTAATCATGTGCAGTTAAAAATGTAGTTATGTATTGGGGCTTTTCATTGTGCTTTCCCAACATTACTATTTTAAGACTATGTCACACCCTCCTGTCAAATTATTTTCATTAATTTTATTATGCACTTCTATAATAATTTTACCACTTTATGCATTCTTTTTCATTCAGTTTAATTATTCACGTTTATTAATTAGTTAATTAACTTTATGCCACTGCAATGTACTTTTCTCTCTCTTTCTCTGTGAAGATTCAGGTTTTCATGTATGCCTCTTTAAAATGTCTTGCTACGGAAGTTTTTTATTTAGACATATTTGTTATATAAAAAACTTGCTTTCCTGACGAGGATATGTAGTTATGTATACTTTACGGTATGTATACTTTCTCTCCCAACAGGCCTACCACTCATGTGCGCAACAAACCTTGGATTCTCTATTTCATCCTAAACAACATGAGCCTCATTGACCTCCCCAAGTACTCATTTTCTCTGGTGTCATGTTGGGTTTAAGTGCTCTAACCCACATGCAGAACACCACACAGAGACTGGGAAAAAGTTAAGAGGTTTATTGTAAATAAACACGGATTTGAGACTGAACAGGTTTCGGGTTCTGGTTCTGGTTCTGGTTCCGGTTCGGGTCCAAAGGGTTTTCAGAGCCAC
>JAUZNJ010100650.1:0-21237 GCA_034780135.1 Jordanella pulchra
TGTCTGTCTGTCTGTCTGTCTGTCTATCTATCTATCTATCTATCTATCTATCTATCTATCTATCTATCTATCTATCTGCCTCAGAGGAATTCAGGGTAGAAAAAGTAGGAAACTACAGGGGGAGAGAAAGGGACAGAGGGAGGAGGGGGATACTTGGAGAGAGGTAACCTGCACCTGCACATGAAGGACGTCTCTCTAGCTCTTTGTTTCTTTCCCGTTCTTCGATAATAGGATAATTAATAGAGTAGTGCAGGCTTTTACTGGATGAGTGAGGAAGCTTGCAGAGGTCTGTGAGTGGAAGACCCGGAGAGAAACTTTGATGCGCGGCTCTGCTGTGAGCAGCGAGCCGCAGCAGCTGGACTCTGAGCGCCAGAGATGCTTTGACAAAAAGTAGAAGCTTGTGAGCCCAAAAAATACTTGGTTGCCTTAAAGAAACTGGGATATTACAGGTAAAGTTATTCTTTAAAATTTGATATCGGATACTGTGGCTCAGATTTATTCGTTCCAACGTTTTAATAAATGTGTTTTTGTCTGTTGACTTTAAGCAAATTTTCCTCCGCGGGGAATTGTTAAACAGTACCAACATGTTACTATAAGAGTAAACATGTGACTTTATTTCTTTTCCTAATATGTATTTTAAATTTACTTCTTTGCTTAATTATTTTCTGTTTCTTTACGGTCTTTGAAATTAAAAGTAAAGCAACAATTAAAACAAATCGTCTCCATCATCTCCTCAGTGATGATTGATGCCTCAACATGAGGATATTTCAAATCTGATTTTATATTTAAATGTACTAATGTGTTTCTCCCCTACAGACATGGATCAGAAGACAATGTGTGCTGGATGCCATCGGCCGATTAGGGATAGGTTTCTGCTCAGAGTCAGTGATGGCCTGTGGCATGAGGAGTGCGTGCGGTGCGCAGCGTGCGGGGACCCGCTCAGGAAATCCTGCTTTCTACGGGACCGCAAACTTTTCTGCAGGCGGGACTATGCTGAGTGAGTGAACTATTTCCAAAGTAATATTGAAAAGCCATATTTTTCAAAAGATCCATGCCAAACTAAAGCTTTGTTCTGACCTTACCTAACCTGACCTAACTCGCTTGGTGTTATTACAAAACATGGAGTTCTAATGTTAAGTAACTAAATACCACGCAGCCTTTAATCATTTAATCATGTAACTTTTTAACCTACCTAAAATGCACTTAATCTTTAAAACTCTCATTCTAAATAATTAGGCGTCATTAATATTCTAACAGAGTTTTGATTGTGTAAATAGACCTACATACACTGTATAGCACCTGAAGGCATCATATGCTCTTTGGACTTTCTCCTCTTTTTGTTTTAACCTCACAATTTTTTCTCTTTGAAATTTTATCTGATAGACCAACATAAAGTATTTGGGGAGGGAGCTATATGTCTAAAAGGTTCGTATCTCCCTATCAAAGCTCAGGAGCTTCCCCATTGGCAGTTAGGTAAACCACAGCATGATGCTGCCATCACCATTTATCTCTGAAGGGAAAATATGTTGAGGGAATTAGTAACTTAAAAAAAAGGTTCAGTCTTAGTGCTTGACATTTTTATGTTGGTTAAAAAAAAATCCAGTCTTGGTTTATTTTAATCAGAGCACCTTTAACTAACCACACTGCAAACACGCCTTCCAATGGTCTTCTTTAAGCAATGACTTTCTTGCCACTTTTCCATTAAGTTCCAATTTATGGAATCAGGTCGGGTCAACAGTTTCTGGAACCTGCTGTTATGGACATTTGCCAAGCATCTTTTTGACTGCCTCCTGCACTATCGATCTCCTTGCTTGTTAGTAATTTTGTTGCATTGTGCCACAGTTTTGGATAATGGATTAGAAATGATCTGTAAAATGTTCAAAGCTTGGAATTCAGTTTCATAAATTAATCTACCTCCAGTGGTTCCCTCTTTGGTCTGTTTATTTTTACTAATGTGCTCTAATAAAATGTAAGAGTTTATTTTTCTCTAAAATTCATTTAGACTCTAGTTGCTAATTAGTACTTAGTGTTGGAGCTTATTTAGAAGATTCAGAGTAAAAAGGAGAAACACTGATAACTGTGGTTTGAAAAAAGTTGAAAAAGCTGTAAACTTTGCAAGGTATTGTGAGTAATCCTTTATGGCAAAAAATGATATGTTTATGTCTTATTGCATATTCGTAATTAGTAGCTTTTTCATATGGTTTCCATTTCCTTATGGCCCATTGTCCAATCGTTGGCCCAACCTTGACAAAAGAACCCTTGTCCGCATCTTGACCTTGGTGAAAAAATGTGTGAGTTGGTTTGTCCTTTTTTTTTTGTAAAAGTAAGAAATAAAGACTGTGAATTATCTAAAGAAACATTTGACACATTGACAATGTTAAACAGATCTCTGTAGTTTTGCTTACAAACATTTTGATCAACTTTAATAGGAAGTTGGCCTGGTGAGCTAAGAGAAGGTGACTGCAGAGTGGGTGGGTGGGTGGAGAAGGAATGTAAGGAGACTATTGTTTATTGTAGATCATCATAGACAACACATGCACAATAACGCCATTGCAGCTTCATACACAACCAGGGGTGCAGCTCAGCTGACACATTGTCAAAATGTGTTAAGATGTTGAGGGCCATCGGCTTGGCAAGTGCAAGCTGGGGAAAACATATGGTGTCCTCCCCACCTTTCACACCTCACTCAAAGAAATTTTCTTTCTCTCCTTTTTACCAACGGTCTCATCCTCAAATCTTCCTTAATGCTGAAGTCACCTAAAATAACAGACAGTACACCCCAAAAGCCATTAACCCAGATTATTCTGGAACAGTTGATCAATCACTCTGCAATCCCAAAATGTATACAAGAAGAAATCATCAGCATTTTAGAGAAATGTTTTAAAGAAACCAAAGGAGGACCTCTGTTATTTAAAAAGGCTGATATTTTAGTAGCAATTTGAAATTAGACAGGATGTCAAAATTCTACCTAACGGAACCGATATGCAGTGCAAAGAGGTAATTAGTAAAGCAGAAGCATATGTCGGAAGGTCTGCTGCATCCCTCACAGAAAGATGGTGCGAATGGTGTGAACTTATTTTGGGGGACACTGCGCTCCAGGAGCGCTGGCGCTATATGCGATGGCATCTGGAAATTTCTTCTTGCAGCAGCTCCTGTGTTGAGCAATGGGACGAGGTCCAGTCGACCGTAAGATATCTGAGCTGATCAATTAGCAGGAGGCCTGGTGCCAAGGCTCCACCTCTGAAACCACCTTCCCCTACTCTCACCACCACCACCACCCCCCACCGTCCTGTCTGGTGACACACATGGGCACTGCTTTTGTCCTCATTGAGTGTTTCAAAATGTGTGCCAAAACGGTCTCAACCAAACAAACGGTGTCCTGCTTCTCCTCCTTTTTTAGATGCAGTGCGAGTGTGATTTTTGCATACTGAGACAACATTTGTCTCTTACCACATGCTGAATCTTCTGTTTGGATTTGGCTTGCTTTTTTAATTTTGTGCATGTGGCGAGTAGCCAGAAGAGTTTGTCAGGGGCGAGGAAGTGTTTTCCTTTGAACATTTTTGAGTATTAACAATTTTTTTCTTGTTTGTTTCTAGAAATGTATATTAATCAAATTACAGAAAGTTACAGATTATGAAAAAAATGTTTCTAAATGTAAGTGAAGAATACAATATAAAGTCAATAGATTAATCAATGTTTACTACATGAAAAAGAGAGCATACAACATTCACGTTAAATTATAAAATTATTTCTGGACTTGAAATAAGTATTTGTGCATGCATAAAAATAGTTTAAAAAAAAACATTATATCACTTCCAAGCTTGGAGGAAAGAGAACCTTAATAAGGTTGTTTTTTGAGTGGCTGTTTCTGTCTTGTAGTTTCTTTTAAATCCTCTTATATTTCATTTTATAACATAGATGAATTTATATACATTTTTTTATTCAGTGACTGAATTCTGATATAATTAGTTGTATATTTCTGACACCATCACACAAATAGCGGGTGCTAATTTAAAAGATAAAGCAAAGCGAAAGAATATAAAATCTAGATAGTCATCTGTTATTGAATCCACCTCTGAAATCCCATGTTTTATGCAACAAATGAAGCAAATAGTATTGTTTTTATTTTTTGAAAAAAAGAAAAAAATTGATCCTCATATCAGACATTACTTCATAACATGCAGATGTGTGCATATCACTGCATTTATTTGAACTTTCATGTAGGATAACATACCTAAAAATATCACTTTAGAGTCCAAGCTCAGTTTTAGGGCACAGATTGTTTGCACTGTATGCAAATGTACTTATGAAGCAATGTTGTTTTAGACAACTTTTGTAAAAATTTGAAGCAGTTTTGCAAAGATCGAAATAACAATAATGAGGTTGTCAACTATTCTTTTGTCGGTATCGAAATAAAAATGTAATAATAATAATAAAATAACAATAGAAATAGAATAAATATTTTCAGAAAATAATTTTTGAATGTGAATTTCTACATGCAATTTAAATTTAAATAAATAAATTTAAATAAATAAATGATAGCTTCCTGAAAGTTTTTTTTTTATTAGATTAATTATTTCAACTAACATTTTCTGGTTTCAGAAATGCACACCTGACCTTGTCCTGTTATAAAGAAACCATAATACTCTGATAAAACAAATGAACCCAGGCTGAAGGGATGGGGCCATCAGCATATTGTTTAAGGTTGTTTTTTTTCAGTAGTTCTTCCTGCTGTAAATCTATGCAGTTAAGAACGATATATGATCAATATACACAAACTGCCGTGAACTAAAATTCTTATATAAGTACGTTAATGAACATAAATAAGCATATTACAAACTTTATCTCTACAGACCACATCCAAACAGACATATATTTAACATAGAAAAAACTAATTAAAACATGTTGAGTGAAAAATATGTAAAACCTCTTATATCTTTGCTTTTAAGGGCTACATTTAAGACACCAGTAGATTAATCAAATTAGTTCCAAATTTACTACCCTGACCTGCGTCAGAGAGGTTATTCAAAGTAACAAGCAAATGTATCATTTATTAAGATAGTATTCCTGTCAGACAATATTAGGTTTAGTTTGGTATGGCTTCCAGTAACTATATAGATTACCTAAACGGCTCAGTGGGTATGTGGTCTGGACAGAAGATTGGTCTTCAGATCTGTGTCTTGAATGGTGGTGCACTTGACCCGAAGATGCATATCTGATATGTTTCCTATGTTGCTGTATGTGTTCAGCAGAGGATCCAGGTTAACCTGATCCAGAAACAGGATCTCTGCTTGTCCAACAGAGCAATCGTCTGTTTGCCCGACTGCCAAAGGTCAGCTCTGAGGTCATGGCAAGAGCAATAAGAGAGTTTAGTTTCTTTCTTTTTTTTTCTGCTGCTGTTGTTTTTCACACAGTGTATCACCCTTGAAGTGCCACACAGTACAGTATCAATACTGAGGAGTGCAGTATTCTGCTGACCACCATGTCACTAATTGGTCTTAATCCAGCATGACTGAGAGTTCCCGCTCCTCCGGCCGAGTCGCTGGGCCAATCATGTCAGCGGAAACTCTGAAATATTAAACATCTTGAGCTTCTCCATAAGTATTTTAGGTACTCTTACCTTTGCATTACAGACTCTTAAAAGAACAGGGGCTAATAGGGTGAACAGGACTTGACGTATAATGGAACGGCGGTTCTCGAAACAAGAAATGATCTCAAAACATTAATGCGTCCAGTTTGCTCTCTGCTGACATCTATCATTAGCATCACAGGGAGAGATCAGGTCAGTGTATCCCAGAAACCCACAAGCACTTCAGGTATTTCCTCAACCACACTTCCTTTGATGTATTTGGGGTGATGCCTCCTGTGTCACCACAGGAATGTGCATACCACAGATGGTATGTTGGCCGTAAGAAAGCCCACACTATCAACGCTGAGGGACAGACGTCTTTGTCGGGGCAAGTAGGGAGACTGGTGAGTCTGCGTTCTCTGTTACCAGAGTGACAGTAAAAGGTCCCAGCAATGTTTGATTTCAGGATGTAAGAGCTCTAGAGCACTTGACACTAATCCTCTGTAAGGAGTGTTTGTTTTGTCTTTACTTTTAGTCTGTGTTGGTTTTTCAATATTTAGCAAAATGTCAAATATGAAGTAAAAATGTGTTTGTCTGAAAGTTCAAAATGAAATACTCAAATATACTATTAAACTTCTCCAAAATTATTCATTAAGCTTAATGTATTTTATGTGTTAATGAAATATCTTTATCTGCATGGTAAAAAAAAAATAACATTGCTAATAATACAAAAAAAAACATCAACCAGATATCAACATACATTGCATAAAAAGACATATAACTACTATATAAATACATATATCAGAAAAAAATCTTCCCTGTTTAACTTAGCAACGATTTGCCAAATTATTTCTATCGGATTAAATGTCAGAATACTATACTTATTTTTTTAAGCTCATAATTTACAAATCCTGATAGTACTATTTATTTAAACAATTTGGGAAACCCTAATGATTATGTCAAGGATTTGATTGAGAATATTTAAATTAAATTGAGGAAAACCTGTTCATTTATTTTAAGGCAACACATCAGACACCCTGAGTCCTTCATCAGTCAAATCAGTCAAAACATCAAAAAGACTATTCTAAACTTCAACTAACCTTGTTCATCCTTGCATATAACTTCCACATGCCTAAAATCCCCACATCTCAGTGTTCAAGCAGTTATGTGCAGATATCACAACAATGAGAATGTCTAACCATACATTTTACAAAGCTGATGTTTGGGTTTCCTAAATATTAATATGTAATGTGCTTAAAATGTGCTCAAGGATACAACCTCAACTATGAAGTAGGAGGGTAACATTATCATGCTGTGGGCTGTTTTGCTTAAGGATGGACTAAAGCACTTCACATTATAGATGGCATCAGGATGAAAGAACATTGGACCTCTTACAAATGCGGACATTTAAGAAAAAACTAGGCTTGAATAAAAGCTGACTGATTGCGCAAGACTTCTACGTCAAGTCTGTAGCACATGTAAAATGTATTCGTACCTGAGAGAAGATTAGAAATAGGAGAAAATTGGTGAATGCAATGTTTTCCCCTAAATCACTTGAACAAATGATAATTTAAAAACAATCTTTTGTACATAACCCAACCCTGTTAGATGAGAGCAATTATGTGGACATACTGAAGCAACATCTTAAGATGTGGTAAAACACAAACGAGTCTCTTAAAGGGGTAAAAACGAAACCCACAAACTTCCAAATTATTTACAAAGACAAGGACAACAAAATCAGTGTTTTGATGTGGTCCTCAGAAAGTCCTCATCTCAGTCCTGTACATGGATTGTGCTTAGAAGGTGTGTGTGAGCAAGGCTGCCAACAAACATCCATACCAGGAACATCAGTTCTGTCAGGAGGCATTGGCCAAAATTCCTGCAAACTACTTTGACTCTGGAAGGAGATCAATTATATTTGACTTATAAAACTTACAAGATAAAAAGAAACTCAGTTAAAATAATAAATAAATGAACGTCTTTCTTTTTTTTCTTGCCTTTAGCAAATGGAAATTATTTTGGTTAAACCTGATTTGATGTCATGATTTACAAATATCTGCCTGTTGGTATCTTTAATGTAAATGTCTGATTTTTTTAAGTTTTCAAATTAAATGCAAAGATGACTTTAGTAGATAATTGAAGTAAATTTCTAGTCATTTATCGTCAAAATGTTATTTGGGATCCATTTTACTTTGTCTGAGTAAAAAATAGAACTACAGGAACCATATAACTTTTGATACCCTTTGACTTCTGTTATATAAAAAGAAAAAAAAATCCTTTTGGTTGGACGAGAGCAGTACTTTTAGGTGAAAACAAGAAGGGGAAAAGCTGTCACTTTCTCATGCCTCTTCCCTGACTGGTCTGGTGACCCAGTCAGGTCTGGAAACAAACACCAGCTCCGGGATGATGACGCATCATCCTGCGTGACAGACCCAAAATGTGGCCATGCCAACTGCAGGACAATGGTCCCGCTGCTCGGGGGCTGGCTCTGCCTTTGTCTGTCTCTGGTTAAGCAGACTTACAGATAATTCCACAGATAATTCTTGGGAGCAGTGGCTCAGTCTTTCCCACCAGGAGATCTGATTCCCCCCCTCAGCCTGGAGCCATGGCCTGCCGAGAGCCTTTTCTCTCGATCCCCCAGGAGCGCGGCCTCGGACACAGCAGTCGGAGCCAAGGCAACAGTCTCTCTGGGCTGAGCCCACCAGTCCTGGTTGCCAGGCGCTAAGATACACACCCAACACACTGAGGGTATGTGTCTAAATGTTTGGGGATCGAAAAAGGAGGAGGAAAGGGGTGAAGTCGGACACTGGTTGGGATTGTGAGTGACAGCTAGACTATGTAACATCCTCCAGGTCAAGAAAGAGTTTTTTTTTCTCCTATTTATTAAGGTGTGAGGAATCTTAAGAACCTTGACAAAACAAAAGCATTTCTCTGACAGTTACTCAAAGTCCTCTTTCTATTCTTTCCTACACCTGCTTTTCTCCAGTCTGTTTGCAGTGCGATGTGGGGGATGTGCAGAGGCCATCTCCCCTGCAGAGCTTGTGATGCGAGTCGGGGCAGCCGCATTCCACCTGCACTGCTTCACCTGCAGAGTTTGTTCCCGCCGCCTGCAGACTGGAGATCTCTGCGTTCTCAGGGAGGGACAGCTTCTATGTGCCAGAGAGGACTACCATCAGTGTCTGGACAGTCCAGCATCCCCAGATGCAGGTAAACAGTCTGAAGGCTTTGACACTGCTTCTCTCACTGACTGATAATGATAAATGTGCCCTTTATACTAACTTAAAGAGTCGAAACTGGTTTGTATATCACTTTCAACAGGTATAAATTGCTCATCTTTATATATATTAGCTTTTATGTGTTACTTGAGTGTGTCTGAATAGGTCAGTTGTTTTATATTTAAGGGATGCTACATTTTTCTCATTATGCCTAAATTATTCAGATGAAAGAATAATTCTAGTTTCTCATTTATTGCCAAAAAATTTTATTACACCTTAAGGGCTGCTTATTCTAAGGCAAGTTGGATTCTAAGACAATTTGTTTTTTAGAAATAAAAAACAAACAAAACCTATTTTTTTAAATCACAGAAGCACTCAATTTTGGTTACATTGGTTACATTTAACAAGAATAATAGACTGACTTTCTCACCTCAGCCCTTCAGGTGGCTGCAGTGCGATTAAAGGATTTGTCTGCATTTGATGGAGATCCAGGCATGTGAGCTAGAAGGAAGCAATTCTCCACAGAAATGTAACAATAAAGTCATGTGGAAATGAACTTTAAGACAAGCAAGCTTTTAGTCATGAAAACAATAAAAACCATGGAGTGAAATATGTATGTATTTTTAAAGAATTATAAGTTAACTCTGTAGTAAATGCTGGGGCCACAGTAGGTTCCTAAAACCCTTCTGGGACATGTAGAAATGTTTAACGTTGCTAGTTAATGAGCCTATTAAACGCAACATTTTTTTTAATCACTTTCTTGCAAATAGGTTCTTCAGCAATTCAAATCAATACACTGAAGTGTTGCTTAAGATAGATGCGCTTGCTGGGACTAATCGTTACGTCACCATCATGTTTGTCCAGGAGTTGAAAGTGACGATGATGAAGAGGAGGTGTCTGGGCAGGTTGTACACAATGTTACCCAAAGGCAAGCTGGTGCTGATAATCCAGAAAGCAAACGTCCCAAAAGACCTCGAACCATCCTGACCACCCAGCAAAGACGCACCTTTAAGGCTTCCTTTGAAGTTTCATCCAAGCCTTGTCGAAAGGTACACAGCTTTTTGATTGGTTGATGGACTGTACCCAGTTATAGCTTATGACCTATAGATGACATTCTTCAAATGTTTTCTGCTTAACGATAAAGAGCTAATAATCTGTAATATTATTTTAAAGAAAAGCATTTCAAATGTACCATTCTTATAATATGTCCTTTGTGTTTTATTTAGACTGGTGAGAGCCTCTGGATTTTTTAACTTTCAAAAGTCTGATTATCTTTCATTTTATTTTCTATGCTTCTAACCTTGCTTGGTGTTTTTTTTTTTCTGCTTCCCACCTGAATCTTAATCCAAGGTAAGGGAGACCTTGGCAGCGGAGACAGGCCTAAGCGTCCGGGTTGTGCAGGTCTGGTTCCAGAACCAGAGAGCTAAGGTAAGCACCCCCACCCCCATGTACACACACTCACAGCCACACACATACACACACAGACTCACATGCGCATTTAATAAAATCAGTCTTTCTGCACTGTGTTTGTAAGCCAGGGTGGAAATCAGCCTGGTTATCTCTTTATACAGGAAGCTGATGACATTTTGCAGGGAGATCACCGGAGATTAGAACCAATATTTCCTCACAAAGTGAATTCATGTGTGGTTTCTCTCACTCAAAGGCAGCTGTTATCGACTTTACCATAAATTCTTTGCAACTGAGTGACTGTGGTTGTGTGCTTAGGTGGCAGATGACCTGAAAAGAACAAATGTTTTTGCCATGATTATTGTTGCCTTCAATAAATGTGTTTGTTTAGATGAAGAAATTGGCTAGAAGACAACAGCAGCTGCAACAGCAGAACACTCAGGAGCAGTGTGAACTCCCGAACGGTGAGTATAAACAAGATTTGGTTTTAAGAAAGAATTTGCAATAATAATTGAGTTAAAGGACCTAAAGTTCACAACATTTTTAACAAGTTCTACGAACTAATAATTAATAATAATTTTTTATCAATGAAACTTAATGAAAGTATTTCAGGTGTGATCTCTGTTGGTGTTCTCTGCTATACAGTGCCCTCCTGTGGCAGTTTGTCTACAGAACCAAAGCACCTTGGGTCAGCCTTTGCCCATGTTCAGCAGATGGGGCTCAGCTCTTTGGACCAGCAGGACTGGGACATGGACCCGTTCAGACAGGACCTGACCCCACCACAGATGCCAGGGGATCATATGCACCCTTATGGTAAAAGCCATCTCATGAAAGACAGTTTTATCTTAAGAAACAAAAACCCCTTTTAATATCACTAAAGAAGAAGGAAAATCATATTTCATTCTTTTTATACATGTAGGTTTAACTGAGAAAAATCCTTAACGCATGGTAAGAAAACATAAATAAAATACAAAATATTCAAACAAAATTTTGACTCATTGTATTTAGTCTCCTGTGATACACTAAAAATGTGAGCAATTATAACATGTCACCTTTAATTCCAAAAATCTTTTCATTTATTTTGTACTTAATGATCTTTAAAACACAACCTGAAGTTTTTTATATAAATAGTTTAAAAAGCAAGTGGCATAAGCTACTTTAAATATGGTAAGATTACAATCCCTCTGTAAATTAAGAATGGCTGGCAATCTGCTCATGTTAAAATCTGGGACATTTCTGGAGACACCTTCTGCTGTTGGACAGCTGGCCCAAAATTGTGACTTTCCCTGGAATCCGGGATATCTGGTGGTAGTGGTGAAGGAAAATAAATAGATTTCTCTGAAATGCTTGTAAAGTTGAGCAGTCATTTAAAATGATCTGGGGCTCGTTGCTATGTAAAAATGGGTAACCAGTGGGTAATCAAAAAGTTGTGGGTAACCAGGAAAACACTGGGTGGAGTTTGTTACATAAGTATTCAGTCAATCTAGTTGAAAGGAGTCTTTGGGGAAGCAAGTGAAGCAGTTTATATAAATGTTTGATTAAAACAAACTTGTCTTTAGTTGAATCCCCACTATCTGATAGGCTTTAAATGTGACTTCTGAGATGTCACCGTAACTATCACTACTGTTAGACTTCTTTATAAACTGTAATAAGAGGCTTCCTTCAAAACATTCTATCCACATTGACAATAATGTGATTGTTAATATGGATAGCTTCCAAATATAGAGAGCGATCAAGCTCTTCACATATAATTATAACGACGTCCGTGGAAATAGATGTTTACCTTTGATTTCTCTCTTAGTTGTCGGAGGCCGGTTAATACTAAAGTTTGTCAACAATCAGTGGCTAGAACCACAACAACTATTGTCTTTTATGTTAAGCTACTTCAAATGTTCTGTCATTTCACTGTGTAAAAAAAGATTTACAAATCTAAAACGAAAAAATAAAACTACAAAATAACAACATTAAGACTATTAAGGTGCATCAATAGGCACTCTAGTAAAACTTTTTCAGCACATGAACATATATGGTTCTTTACTCCTCACTTCTTTTTAAATCTTGGGAAGGTGGTGATTTGCTTCGGTAAAAAGTTTTCCTTAACTGAGAAAGGCTGGTGAAGGTATTTTTGTACTGGAAAACTAACAGTTCGTCTAATCCAAAATTTCAAATCTGAAGTGTGTGTGCACCACACTAATAAAGATTTGGATTTCCACAGGTCTTCAAAGCTTGTACGGAGACATGGACAGGGAACATCTGTGTCATGTCGTAGACGACTGTCTCTCTCTGGCTGGATCGTCTCCTCTGACTCCCATTGACTGTCTCTACTCCATGCAAGACTCTTACTTTGCTTCTTGATGGTGGAGTTGGGCTCACAGAGAAGGTGCAATGCACCCTGAAGATGATCTGATCTGCCCAGGCTAGATAAGCCAAGGAAAAGCGAAGATGGGCACACTGTGATGTCATGTTATTTATTATATTCCCTTCTAGACAAGCAGCGTCACATTACTGCCTTTGATGCATTTCTGCCGTTCAGCACAAATAATAATTGTTTAAACCATGCAAGCATGATGCTGCTGCTCTCACCTTTTACAATTATACGTTAATGTCACTCCTTCTCTTATTGTAAATATTTACCTGGAAGTGTATTTGTATTTATTCTCCCAATGTGTGTGTATACTGTTCATTCGTAATAATAAAAATATGTCCAAAAGGTTGGTGGGGTGTTTTTGTGAGGATTCTTCGGTTTACATGCAGGTCATTCCATCCTCATCACTTATCCGTCCCATCTAAATGATGGGTCAGTGGATCTTCTTCCACTGGCCATCGGGTGGACAGTAAAATGTGGAGGTTTCACGGTGGTATGGGTCAGCGGCAGGTAAGCGTTGCATCCATGCCGTCTTTATCAACGATCACATTGTGCTTGCATTCTTCTACCTCCTCCTTCCTCTAGTGGGTGAGGGTAGAGGGTGAGGTGGTGGGACCACCCAGGCATTGTGCCCGACTGGAATGCTTCCAATCCTTTGGATGGGAGGCTGAGAAACCCTCAGAATTGACGGGGCACCAGACTGCAGAGGGGCTGAAAGCTATGTCAGGAGAGAATGCCCAGCGTGACGTGAAGATATGAAGCCCCTGCTGTACGCATTGCCTCCTTGCCCCTGCCGTGAACCCTCTCCTGGACTCGTCTCATATTTCCCACTATGAAATCAGACCTCGCAGAGCAGAAAGCGCAAGTCATTGGTCAGGAACAATCTAAGTGTCTGTCAGCATGGTGATCTGCTGCCAAGCAGAGAGCTAAAGAAGTGTGCTGCAGAGAATATCTTTGTGTGAGTCCCTTTGTATCTGTATCTACTCCAAGTATCTGCTGGCATTTGCATGAAGCAAATGCAACACTGGTTGCCACAAGAGGACGTTATGAAGAGTTAACTGGATTCTTTGTACAGATATACAGTACAAAGTACCTGCCAACATGGAGTAATGCTTCTTAAAAAAAGGAAAGTAATGTGATCGTACAGTCACAGCAGGTAGCAATAACCTCATTATTATCATTATGGTAGCCAAACAGTTTCCTGTCAGTGGTTGGTTATTAATTGTACCCCTCGTGCCAACGGCAGGCCACAAACCTTCCGTCTTTAAACTGGTATAATTGGCTTCATGCTGTTGTAGCAGCAATACAGATGCACATGTATTCCTGAGTATATTTTATTGGAAAATAGCTAGCTTTTTTAGAAGTGAAAAGAAGCGTAAACGTAAAAACCAAAAGATTTTATGTAGATAGTTAAGTGTGAACTCTGATTTTCAAGTAAAACACTGATTGTGATCCATTAAAGATGAAATTTACAGGATACACAAACCTACATTCTGTCTCTCTAATTGTGAGGCCATCATTTTCAATTTTTTAAATACCAGTATAGCTATATATTTTTCATATACCTATATGGGATTTTGTTGCTTTAAATGAACAATTTATGCAAAAACCTCCACTTCCTGGAAGAAGAAAAAACATTTAAAGTACATGATGCTTCCATCCCTGCCTCTCACACCTGGGATGTTGTTCTCATACTTGCAAGCTTTCCTCTTTTTTTTATTAACAATGATCACTACAGTTAAATACACTAAAAATAAATAATGTGTTTTTAGAGCAAAATACATTTTTGGCAATTTAAAATGCCCTTGTTATTACAAAGCATATGAGTAAATGGGAGTTAAATTTTATTTTATATAGTGTTCTGCATCAAATAGCATCATAAAAGCATAACATTGTGTAACAAATGTGCATGCTTATGGCCCAAGAAGGTGTTTATATACATTTAGAATAATTTATATTTATCATACATAACAGGAACCAGTGTATGTGTTCAAAAAAAACCCATGTTAAAATCCTGACTCAAATTTCTCATATTTAGCTGTATTGAAAGCTGTGGGGTTTTTTTTTTATCAAAAACACATACCTGTTTGAATTCCAGTCTAGTTTGCAATTTAGTGTAAATCAGATTTAGTTTAGTTTGATTAGTTAACTAATCTCTTACTTGTATAAAAGGATTGTAACAGCAGAGGGCGCTCCAAAACATGTGGACAAATGAAGCGTATTTTACCCCTTGAGCAATTTCACGTTGTGTCACCTTGCAACCAGCTTACCATAGCTGAAATGCATGTATTTGATTGATCTATAATCAGTAGCACACAAATGTTATCTGGAAGAAGTTTTTGTCTTTTCATCTAGTTTTTCATTTGTTTATCATAAATGTTTATCTTCAACGGGGAGAAAGAAGTGATCAGACTGGATAAAAGGGATAAATCTACATAGGTTACAGCAAGGCAGTATGGGTGAAAACATATATCTGCAAAGACTTGCAAATGGGTTGAGGCTGAACTTTCAGCAGAGCAATGACCCCAAATATACATGATTCAGATGTTTCTCACAAAACAAAAAGGGTAAAAATTCAGAAATTAATTTATTTGATATGATGAGAGAAAGATGAATGAAAAAGTATTCCTAACACTTGGTGGATATTTATTTAATTTGATTGAGCATAATCTTTGGTAATCAGAGTTTTTCAGCTAATACTGTTTATCTTCCTGCGTTGTGGTGCCACGGCCAAAAGAAGGCTTTGACATGTTACGTATATGTGCAGCACATTAAAAGTTGGGAAAAGTTTGATGTTGATTTATGTTCAGACAATTTTAACCCGTACTTTAGCAGTTTCTTGGGGTAGAACCAACACAGGCATAGGGAAAACATGCAAACTTCATGCAAAAAAGTTAGGTTAGGATTTTACTGTTGCAAAAGTAGCAACTGCCCTATTTATGAAAAATTGAGCTCCTGGTGAAGATGACCCTGTTGTTTTGGACAAAATATTGTAAAATGTAAGATCATTAAGCTGGAATAACTGCAGGAAATAAGAAAGGGTTAATTAATATATTTTAGCCAGTCTTTAGTGAAATGAAGATAATAAGAACCCATTGCACTCATTGTGTAAGGATAGGTTCTGTGATTTGGCATCGTTTATCATAGAAAGTAAACTTGATAAGAACACTTTAAAAATATTCCAATGATTAAAAAAAGATTTTAAAGTTTGCCAAAAGGAAAATGTATCAGTTAGAGTTTAATTTTAATCTTAACATGTAACGTAAGCATTGACCTTAACTACAATGTATGGAAGGTAAGAAGTGCCACATTTCAAATTGTTAGTGGTACATGTTATAAATAATTCCAAAATAATCAGGCAAAGAATCAGAGAAGCATGAAATCTTTTTTGCATGTGTAGTGACTATTTGTGTAAAACTGAAATTCAAAAATGAAAAAAGTCCACCTGGGACTTGCCTGATATTGAAGATCTGGGCTGTTATTGCTCTAGTGCTCAAGACATGCTCCTGTCCTGTCACAATCAGTGCTTCTCTGCTGTCCTTCAGCCTGGCCCTTTCTAGCGATCAGTAGAAATCATCATATCAGCCACTTTAGCTATTTGTCAGTGGTGCATCCTATGCATGGTTTTTTCTTTCCTCTTCTTTCTCTTTCATCTTCCATTTTTTAAGACAATCACAGAGTGCTTCATTCTTTGGCACAATTTCCTGATGTATTCTTGTAGCCTCAATGTTTCATCATCAATTGTGGCTCTAATGCCTACTAGGCCTTGGCATCCTTCTTTAAATGTAGTGTATGGTCTGTGGATACTGGATTTGGCAAGGGAACCACTTTGCATGGAGAGAGGCTTTTGTGCTTTAACATCAGTAGCCTGAATTTCCTCCTTTGGCCAACTTAATTACCCTAGCAGGGTATCTGATTACTGGTAAGTTGTAGCTATTGATTGCCTGGACTTTGCTCTTGCCATTGAGCTGACTTCTCACAACTCGACTTACTCACTGCAGGTATTTGGCTGTTGCTGCTTTCCTTATAACCTCTTTGGGGTTGCTATTATCCTGTGATATGTCAGTTCTACATCTGGGACACTAATGTTTATCAGCTCAGTGGTTTCATGAAATGGTCACAGTAGGGATCGTACTTAGAGCTGTATTCACATTATCTAGAAAATTCTCTAGAGGCACTTAGCTTCACTTCGCTAGCTGATGTTTAGGTTGAATTCAGTTGTTCTTGCTTCATTGGGCTTGGTACCCATTCTCTGGGGGTTTGATGTTATGTAAGTACCCCATCTTACCTTGTGTCTTGGCTCCCCCTTGCCATGGCATTTATGCATTGTGTCTTCTGGTTCTCTAGTTGTTAAGTAGCTGCAGCTGTTTAAATAATGAGCTACTAGAGGTTTCATGTAGACTGTGGGCTTTGGAGCATCCATGTTTACCACAGACTTTTCATGTAGCGCTACCTAAGATAACTGAAGTAGTACCGGTTGAACAAGGCCTTATTGACTTCTCGTGTCCGTGGCTTTCATGTTCTTTTAGCCCAATTGTTACTACTGTGTATTTACACATAATTTTTCATTCAGTATAATTTTTTCCAATTCTATGTAATATACAAAGTATTTAATGCTCTATGATGTAAGATTACAATCTTTCACAGTCTCTAACTGCCTATCCCAATAAAGTAGCACTGACTAAAATATTTGGAATTAGATTTTGTTAGTTTAATTTCTAGTAATAACCAGTTAAGTTAGTCAAAAGAAAAGTTTCCTATGTGAAAGATCATTATTTTCACAGGAACTCTGGCAAGTCAAATACTGGTTTTAGTTTTAACCAATAAGATTGTGAGTTGCTTGACGCCTGACCTATCAGAATCTAGTATGCAATTGTATGACAGACAAATGAATATAAAAAGAGCTGCCTACCTCCATTCATTACTTTTGTCTTTCACCAGACTCTTAGCTGTCTGTGGAGAATACATTGTACATTTTCCTCCTCCAACAAAACCTTCAACTTCAGGAAACATGGTGAGTATGAATAAAGATGCATCATCATTCAACCGATCTGGTAATAATCTGGGAATTTTATCTAACAAAAAGAAAAACATGAATTAGTGAGTGTTGAGTCATATATGTGTTTATGCCTTTTTCAAGTGCAGCAGTCCTTTCTCTTAACACAGCTCAGTGGAGCTCTATAAAAACTGAAACTCTATGTGGTTTTTATAAAACTTGCTTAATAAACCTTAAGGCCTTTTCATATTAACAGAAAAAAACTGCTTATCTTTTATCAGCCATACTTGTGTTCTGTTCAGCTACTGAAATTTATTTAAATGGATTTCTGTGCACACAAGGGCTTCTGTTATCTGACTTTTTAGCTGGAAACATATTTGTGTTTTCATTTCCAAGGTTCTACTTTGACTAGTCAAATGACTTTAGTCATCAGATGCTGTTATCTGTTAACAAAAGAGCCCTTATCTTGTTGATTTGGTAGGTAAAGAGCATCTAAGCCATGTGATTTATGGCCCTTAGATTTAATTTGGGAAATAAATTAGGACAACTTTCAATGACTTCCCTTTTGTATTTTGAGGTCTTCTTGATTATAACAACAGCTCATTAAAACCACTTTTTCTTTCCCTTTGCACTTACAGCGTGAGTGCATCTCTGTACACATAGGGCAGGCCGGTGCCCAGATTGGCAATGCCTGCTGGGAACTCTACTGCCTGGAACATGGGATACAGCCGGATGGACAGATGCCCAGTGACAAGATCATTGGAGGAGGAGATTACTCTTTCAATACATTCTTCAGTGAGACTGGAGCTGGAAAGCATGTCCCCAGGGCTGTTTTTGTAGACCTTGAGCCCACTGTCATTGGTAAGAAAGATCACTAAATTTGGTAGGGAATAATAGGAGTTCAGTATTCTAAATCATGATTGTCTTATCTTTAGATGAGGTGCGCACTGGAACCTACCGTCAGCTGTTTCACCCTGAGCAGCTGATCACTGGTAAGGAAGATGCTGCCAACAACTATGCCCGTGGACACTACACCATCGGAAAAGAGATTATTGACCTTGTTATGGACAGGATCCGTAGACTGGTGACCTTTTCTGCCAATTACATTTAGTGTGCATGTTAAAAAAGATGGAACTATATTTCACATGTGTTTTCCTTTGTTCCCCAGTCTGACCGGTGTACAGGTCTTCAGGGTTTCCTGGTTTTCCATAGCTTTGGTGGTGGAACTGGCTCTGGTTTTACTTCCCTGCTTATGGAGCGTCTCTCTATGGACTATGGCAAGAAGTCCAAACTAGAGTTTTCTATCTACCCAGCCCCTCAGGTGTCAACTGCAGTGGTGGAGCCGTACAACTCAGTCTTGACCACCCACACCACCTTGGAGCACTCTGACTGTGCTTTTATGGTGGACAATGAGGCAATCTATGACATCTGCCGTAGAAACCTTGACATCGAGCGTCCTACGTACACCAATCTGAATAGGCTTATCAGCCAGGTTGTGTCCTCCATTACAGCCTCTCTTCGTTTTGAAGGTTCGCTGAACGTGGATCTGACAGAGTTTCAGACCAACTTGGTGCCTTATCCTCGCATTCACTTCCCTCTGGCCACGTATGCTCCTGTGATCTCTGCCGAGAAGGCGTACCATGAGCAGCTCACTGTGGCTGAGATATCAAACTCCTGCTTTGAGCCTGCCAACCAGATGGTGAAATGTGATCCCCGCCTTGGCAAGTACATGGCTTGCTGCCTTCTGTACCGTGGTGATGTTGTGCCCAAAGATGTAAATGCAGCCATTGCCTCAATTAAAACCAAGCGATCTATCCAGTTTGTTGACTGGTGTCCAACTGGTTTCAAGGTAGGTATTAACTACCAGCCACCCACTGAGGTTCCTGGGGGAGATCTGGCCAAAATGCAGAGGGCTGTGTGCATGCTGAGCAACACCACGGCTATAGCTGAAGCCTGGGCTCGACTTGACCACAAGTTTGACCTAATGTACACCAAGCGGGCCTTTGTTCACTGGTATGTGGGAGAAGGGATGGAAGAGGGCGAATTTTCTGAAGCCAGGGAGGATATGGCTGCTCTGGAGAGGGATTATGAGGAGGTTGGAGCTGATACCTTTGAAGAGGAAGATGAAGGGGAAGAATATTAAAAAGAAATGTATTTTCTGGCTTTTGTTGCACTACTCTGCTTTACTTGACTAAGTTATTAAATAAAGACTATAATCTGTCTTACCACAGGCAGATTAGGATTTATTATTGCTTTAATTAAACCAAGACATTTGTTCTCGATAGAAAATGACACACAATTTCCCGAAGATAAGCCATATTTTTTTTATTTGCCTTTTATTTAGTTATTTTGCAGTTTTGTCACAAAGGAACCAGATGATCTGAAACTTTCAAAAAAGTAGCTAGTAGTTTTACTTTAGTTGCTTAATGTTATCAGTGCATTGTATGCCTGACATTACCTCAGCCTGTTTGTTTTCAATCATTTAAAAAACATTAATTTGTGAAACAAATGAGAAATGTAATCACTTAAAAAGTTTGAAATAAAAAGTGCACAAAAAATCCTCCCTTTTTCTTCTTTGATTTAGCCTGCATTTAAAGCATTTGTAATGCATTGACTTTGAATAATCAATAGGCAATGATTTATTAGTATTTATGCAATTATACAAGACAAGCTCTTTGTTTGTCTTCTCTGTTTTGTGTTTGGATGAATTTGTTTCATTATAATTATGTCTCTGAGGTTGGGGAATTTGTCTTGCCATCCCCCTAATCTTAAATTTGTCCCACTGATTCTCCATCAAATGCAAGTCAAGACAATGGCTGGGTCATCAAAAAACACTGCGATCACATCATATCAGAAGAAACAACTTGATAACAATGAAATATAATTTGAAATCTAAGAAAATTGTTAGAATGCATTTACATTAAAGTCATGTTTAATTTCTTAATTAACTTTTCAGTATACTGTAATATTTTAATAATTTCAAGAAAAATGAAGCAGCATGTGGTCAGCTAGAGATTTGTTTGGTTAATTAGGTCCTTTACATTCTACAGAACTGATACTTATGGAAGCTTGTTGAGTACATGAAAAATCACAGTTATAGTCTGCCATAAACATTAAGCTTTTTGGCTTGATCTAGAATTCTATATCGAACAATATTACTCAACATCACTGTGAAAAAAAACAAACCCTGTGGTGCACACACTGATAGTATCAAGCTGTGGAACTGTTGAAAATTAATAAAGTCCATTCATGCAAGAAAACCAGTTGGATGTCCGAGTCTTCAATCAGCAAATGATCCTAAACATTACTAACAAAGAATGACTTAGATCAAAAATGTATGTTTTGAAATAGTGCCAGTTTTCCCTAAAATTAGTTGAACAGTTTATAGAATTTATCATCTAAATGTTTCTCATTTGCCTTAAATCAAATGTATCTAGAATAATAGATCCAATCTGTTTGGGTGTTATTTTTGTAGTATGGAAATTTATCTTTGAAAAAAAAGTCAGGGTATCCTCCCCTTATACAATTTCAGCTTTGCATCTTGTCTCGCTTGTTTGCTTTGAAATATATTGCCTCCTAACCAAGTGTGGACAGTGGAATAAGGAAATGGGTTCATACATATATATATATATATATATATATATATGTGTGTGTGTGTGTGTGTGTGTCTGCGTGTATGTGTGTG
>JAUZNJ010100661.1:0-47869 GCA_034780135.1 Jordanella pulchra
AGAAGAATCTGAAGAAAAAAAAACATTCGAAATACAATAGGCCTTCGCAGCAGGCTTTGCTGCTCGGGCCTAAATAGCATCATGAAGACCAAAGAACTCTGAAGACAAGTTGGTGATAACAATTAAAGATGCTTGAAGCAGGTTTAGGGTTTAATAAAACACAGTTCAAACATCTCACAAAGTCCTTTGTCTTCCAGCAGAGAAAAGGAAAAAGCCAAACAATCCGAGTAACTCTGGAAAACTGCTTCGATCCACAGCTCAACAGAACACCTATCAGAGGTATAATCTACAGATCTAGCCTTTAGGGGAGACCTGCAATTAGAAGCTAATGATAATAGAAATCATTAACCATAGGAGGTACAGTAAATGTGTGGAACAAGAGGCTTTGATCAAAATAAACCTACATTGAGCTTTTTTCTGCCTTATTCATAGAAAAATGCTGTTTGTGACAAAGTGGTTCAGTTTGTGTTCACTACTTGTCCCTTATTCTTGTTTTTGATCGATTTATTTTCTGTAGCTGGTCATAATGCTTAAATGTAAACATTAGTTTGCAACTTTGCTTCATTAACTCTCCCAGGTTTGTTGGTGTTAGCATTGTGCTGCAGTTTCCATTTATTTATATGTTTAGGTTAAAGCTACTACTTCTGGACTGTTGGTTGAACTTCTTTATTTTGTTTCAAAGGATATTCATGGTATTTGTTTTCTTTTTTGCTCACCATTGTTTGTCACATGTAGATCTGCAGAAGGCCAGGAGTATTGCCTGCTTCAGTGTTTTCTTTGGAATATTTCTTTTTTGTTTTTCTTTAATGTAACTTTTTGAGTTATCTTGTATAACATGATTTATTTTACACACCATTTCCTTATGTAGATGAGTTTGTAAATTAGATTAATTATTCTAATCTTGTTTCTCTGTTTAGATTTTGTTTTTGTTTTTTTCTTTGACCACTTTAACTGTGGTTTGGTCCACTCACATTCAGACGTGTTGCCAATTGGCTATGAAAACAGTGAGTTCATGGAAGCTCAGGAGGGTTGACAGGACAAAAGTAACAACTAAAAGTCATCAGAAGAATCTGGAACTGATGAAAACGAATGTAGCAAACATTATGGTGGTGGCATCAGATAATGGAGAAGCATTTCTTCTACATGGATGGAGCTACAGTGGGCAAAAAAATATTCAGCCACCCACTGATTGTGTAAGTTTTCCTTAGAAAGATTAGAGAGATCAGTTATTTTCCTCATGGGTTCAGTTTCACTATAAGAGACAAAACAGGGGGAAAAACCCAGGGAATCACATTGTACAATCTTCAAAGGATTTATTAGTAAATTATGATAGAAAATAAATATTTAGCCAAATAAAAAAGATCAAATCAGTCATTTTAAACATAAGCTTTATTGGTAAAGACAGACGACCAGATTTGTTCTTACTGGAGCTGCTATTTCAGCACCTTCCTCCATGCAGGTTTCTTTCACAGCAGTGCTGTTTTGGGACTTTCATCTCCCTCCACAGATTTTCTATGGGGTTGAGGTCTGGAGACTGACTAGGCCTCTCCAAGACCTTAAAATGCTTTTTATGGAGCCACTCCTTTGTTCCCCGTTTGAGATCATTTTTATGCTGGAAGACATCTGCAATGCTCTGACTGATGGAAGGAGGTTTTAGCTTAAAATCTCAGGATACATTGCTTCATTTCTTCCTCCCTTAACACGGATCAGTTGTCCTGTCCTCTTTGCAGAAAAACAGCTCCAAAGCATGATGCTTCCACCCCCATGCTCCACAGTAGCTGCAGCTCTTCAAGCGAGATAATAAATGGTTTTAGTTGTCTTCCATTTTCATCCACTTGCACCCATAGTTGATATATTCACACCAACCTGCCTGTAGCTGCCTGGTGCAGGTCTACAGTTTTCTCCTGGTGTCTTTCGACCGCTCTTTGGTCTTGACCATGGTGGAGTTTAGAGTCTGACTGTTTGAGATTGTGGACAGGTGTTTTTTTATATAGATAACAAGTTCAAACAGGTGTTATTATTAGAGGTAAGGAGTGGCGAACAGAAGAGCTTCTTTAAAAAGAAGCTACATGTCTGTGAGGTACAGACATCCTGCTTGTATGTGGATGAGCAAATAATTATTTTCCACAATAATTAAAAAAAAAAAATTCTATAGAGTGAATTTTTTCTCTCATTATGTTTCTCATAGTTAAAGTGAACCTATGATAAAAAACACAAACTTCTCCTCTTTCTAAGGAGAACTTGTTCAATCCGAGGCTGATTAAATATTTTTTACCCCACTTTAAATAAATAACAGTACTGAACAGAACCCACTCTGTGGCTACAAAAAGGATTCAAACTGGAGTAGATGTTCAACTCCAAGCAAATAAACAGCTCTTAACATTTAGATCAAAGCTATTTGAATCAGCTGGAATGCTCCAGTCCAACCTGCACACCTTAATAAACCAACAGCTGTATTTGCAGTAAAAAAAGCATCTCTAAAAAGTCTAGATATTCTGCATCAGTTTCTTTTCATTTCTCAACTACTTTCTTCAACTTTTAATCTGTCTATTAGATAAAATACTCAACAAAAACATTGGAATTTGTAGATCTAACTTGACAAAATGTTAAAAAAAAAAGGTTCAAAGTTATAGAAATCTGGTAATGGGTAAACTTCAACAACTCTATATGAAGCTATCTGTTCCATATGGATAGAGCACACCTGTGTGCACACAAAGCTCGCTGATAGCTGCTGCATGTCAGAGACAATGGAGACAGAAGTGTCAATAGACTTGTGAGACAAGGTACACACTTAGAGGGATCAATACGTATCTGGACACCACAGACCACCTGGTTAAGCAAACAAGCAGGAAAGGAGTTGGTCAAGCAGGAATTAGCAAGCTAATGGCTACTATAACTCGTTCTTTTGTGTTAAGAGCAGAGAGCATCCATAATCACTAATGTGTCCACACAGAAGATGTTCTCCACTGAAAAACAAACTGGTTGTGCACAGAAACGAAATATTTCTGCAGAATAATAAGAACTTCAAGAGGAAATATGAAACGCTTGAAGGTTTGTTCTCATGACTATTTGGAGATTTTTGCTGTTTTATGAAAGACAATGTGATGAGTGGTAGGAGGAAAGGAACAGAATTCATTTTAATAGCACAAACATGGCCAAATGTGGAAAGCATTAAAGTCAATGGAGAGCTTACCACAGTCTTTGAACTGGCCTGAATACTCAAACAAATAGATGCATGTGTTCTGGAGCTCTTTTCATCACTATGCTAATGAGAAAGAAACCTTTCTGCGTCATCGACTGGATGTTTAAGTTAACACACGGAAGCGTCGCAGTACATGGCGTGTAGTTTACAATCCTGATTTGGTTAAAACTTTCAAAAGGTGCAGAGATTTTTTAATTACTATCATTTTAGCATTCAATGGTTTTCTCTGCATTCTCATCTGAGGAAAAATGTCAAAACACCAGAATGGAATGCAGCACACTTATTGCCAAAAAGGACGCAAAACAGACAAGCACTTATCATCTAAAAAAAAGAAACATTTTCTACATTCTTTTTACTTTCTGCTGAAAAGAGAACTTTAAAGTATGTTGTCTGCAAGCAATGAATTCGAGAAGCAAGCGACCTGGAATATGGGTTAGATTTAATACAAGGTCAAAGCACGAGATGTCTTTTTCATAACACAAAATAAAAGAGACAAACAGCCAGTCAGGGAAGGGAAAACAGATGAACAGAAGTGTTCCTGCTTTGCGTTTTACTGCCGTGTACCAGTCTGATCTGCTTCTTCTCACACTTGAAGCTGGGTGTCATTTAACATTCCACGTCCCGACCTGACAGGAAGCGATAAATCACTCCGTTTTACAGTCGTACTTCTTTATGTCTACAGTGCAGAGATGATGACAAGACATAGAAAATGACAACGGCTCGGCCTTGACCCTGTCTCTACTCTGCTCTCTTAAGCTCTCATATTTCTTCGGGGCCTATTGATCTAATCCAGCAGATCTGTTAAACAAGAATAAAAACTGTCAACCTTGGATTGGATTGTTTTAGTGCTAAATAAAAAAATCCAACATTGAGGATTTAAGCTCTGATATGTTCACTGAGGGGTAAGTTCAGAAGAGTTGCAAATAAAATCCTTCTTTTAAAATTTATACCAAAGAAAATGTTTTATCAAAGTAAAGCTGTGTAACTATTACTTACTGTTAAAGAATACACATTCAAATCAAAGTTACGATGCATTTCAAAAGTATTTTTTTATACTATTATTGTGACTTTTTGAACAGTTATATATTTCAAACCTCCAAGTTCTACTCAGGAATGTCATGGGATAAAGTAACGCAAAGTAGTGCATAATGGTGAGTAGAGGGAATAAGATTTGTGCCTTTTTATTTGATTTGTACAAATAAAAAGCTGTAAAGTGTAACATTTATTTGCATTCAGCCCCTCTTTTAATGGTCTTTTAGAGAACGCCTCCATAATCTCTGTGTTTTATAGATGGAAACAATTTTTAGAAAAAGGCTCCATATTATGGGATGGAAAGTATCTACACACAGCTATTTCTTCCCACAGACTTTGACTGGACCATCCTGACACATAAATTTGGGTCAAGATAAATTCCCAAATAGTGTTGAATGATCGTTGAAATGTATGAGAGGGACTGGAAATTCAACACTTTTATTTACATACATGCTTCTTTTCAAACAGCTATTGTAAATTTTATATTGTTTTATTCTTTGTTTTGTTTTTTCAAAATAAATACATGTAGCAGAGTCTTTGGTCCTCCAAGAGGAGGATGCTGTACTTGGCTCCACATAGGAACGCCAGGTGTCCCGAATTGTGTGGGAATTTTTCACCTCTGTCTAACAAATTGAAAAAAATGTCCAACATTTGACTGAGTCAAATTAGTTAAGTTCTAACAATGTCTTCAAAGACACGCTTCCTAAATGCACAGAAGAGCTGCAGCCATTGTCAGAGAAGAGCTCCAGTGCTCCATCACCGAGCTCCACACAGTGCTATTAAAACTCAATAGGTAAGGAATTTTAATAGAAACTTTAATGAAAACTTTGAATAATTTATTGTTTTGTCTTCAGCAACACATAGATATCTAAGGTATACCTACTGCTCTTAAAGCTTTCTTTGATATTTTCCTTGGTTGCCTGTTGTCTTTTCGTTGTTATATTATCTCGTTTCTTTCTGTTTCATACAGGTATGGAAGCAGACTCCTAGAGGTTGCTGTATATCTTCTGTATTGTCTTTTTTGTGTGTTTTGTTTTATTTTTTTCTCTTTTAATGCTCTATTTCCTTTCTACATCTCATTCTTTCCCACCTATCTTTCTGTCTCCATGTCCATTGTATACGATTTTACTCCCCAAATAACTTTCAATAAAGAAACCCTATGACAGAGTCATAATAGTCTACTTGTGAAAGCAAAACTGGCTATCATCTAGCTGTGGGACATCTAACCAAAACAGGACACACACAAAGAAGAAAAAAGAGAAAACTTAGAATAAAGAAAATAAAAGACAGCACAGACTGGAGAATGGTTTATAACTGAGTGATTCTCAAACACCTTTTTGTAAAGTTCTTTTTCTCGTTTGATGTTGGAGCCCGATGTGAAGCAAGACTGTAAATGTGAGTCACTAAAGATACTCACAGCTGAAAAAGCCCCCTCTGTCCAGCACTGACCATCATATCATCCATGTTTGTTTGTTTTTTTAATCCATTCACCCTAAGCTCCATCCTGCTGCAGTTTCTCTGTCCATGCTAGAGAGGAGCATCCCCACTCCAGCAGATAGAGTGGATGGCATGTCTCAGCTTTCTCCCACTGGTGGTGTTTTGCATGTTTGCCAGAAAGTCTAATTTTGGTCTTATTTGATCAGAGCTCTTTCTTCCACTTGGTTGCAGTTCCTCATACATGGCCTGACCTTGTTTTATGCCACTCTCAACTAAATGTCAGATTTGCAATGTGCAAAACTAACAGTAAATTGGCTTTGTTGGTATCTTTGGCACAGCTTTGAAAGGTTTCCCCAGTGTTGGTCCTCAGTTTCTCCTCTTTTATTCTTAATCTTCCATGAGTACTAATCTAAGAATCCAGGTACAATTTAAATAATGTCAAAATTCATTTTTAGATTGTTTGTAGCTTATCATTAAATCAACAGAACCGTGAATGAACACATACAGAAGTATGAAAGAAACAAAGAAACACGAAAAATGTAATGTGTTTTAAAGTGGCCACATTTTGTCTTTTTTTAGAAGTTAAATATTAACCCTTGAAACCCTGTCTGTACACGTCTAGAAACCTCTTTTTATAAACCATTTCAGTTGGTTTCCTCATGAAGTTCAAGAGAAAATGCCAAGACTGCAAAGCCTTATTTAAAGCTAAGGATCCCATGGTTATTATCGAGCTGCACCTCCAGAGTTATCTTCTCTTTACCCAGACAGTAGTTTTATCTGGTCAGCCATGCCTGCTTTTTATCTTATTATATTCAAAACATTTATAAAACCATGTAGCTGAGGGGCAGACCAAGTACAAGAGTCTTGATGAAGAGTGTGCAGACGAGTGAATAGAAAGACTTAAAGATGAAAATGATGTAAAGTCTGGATATGTTGGCACTAAAAAGAAAGTTGTCCTGGGCAGAGCTGAGACAAGACAAGAAATGAGGATACAGGTAAGGTTTGGAAGAGCCTCGGCTTACACACAGAGAATAATGGACCATTTCTGTCAAAGATGGAGCGGGTTTAATGGATGGAGCGAAGGAGGTTATCCAGAAGCCTGGTGATGATGGGGATTAATTGAGATTGAAGCCGATGGTCCCCCGAAGAGACTCTTAAAAGGAACATATATAGAAAAAGAAGTTAGTTAGGTAGGATCTTATCAGGAAAGAAAACCAAAAAAAAAACTCTAGCGTTGTCTCAGGAATAAAAGTGGCCTGTTGGTACATCAGATTATAACCACTCACTGCCAAGAAACGAAAACAATTAATGAGCTACTTTTTTCCACTGATTATTATTTCATTGCACAGGAAGGGTATAGCTAAAAATAATGACAAATACTGCAGCACCAAACTGTTCCCAGTTAGAAGTCCAATTGCTGCTGAATTCCCACAGGCCTCCCTTTGGGGAATGTGTCCGCTTGGATACTGTGACTTGGAAGGATGAAGCCGGAAACCCTAATGATTCCAGCCGCAGTCATAAAAATCCCCAAACCATAGAGCCGTTTGTCTGTGAGGATGAGTCTTTTCACAGCCATGCTACTCATTTGTCTCACTTCATTTGGGTCCAGTGGAGTGCTGCTCCAACATCTGAGAACAGATCCGGCTTTCAGACTCAGTCAGTTACATTTCACCTTTTTCTTTTTTCTTTGATTATAAACTTTGCTTAACCTAATAGGAAACAGAAGGTGCCACACTTATTTCCAAAAACAACATTTTATGGGAATCCGTTTTAAGGAAAACCACACCACAAATCTACCCTTTATGGAAGAAAGTCTTTAAGGATTTAGTGAGAGCGGGAAGAAGAAAGCTATTGTTGAAAGAAAACTATGAGACGTCTTTGTTGAGTTTGTTCTAGGTCCATTAGGGAACAAAACAGTCTTTTAGAAGAAGATACTCAGGTTAAATAAAACCCAATTTTTAACTTTTTAGGCCTATATGCACAACATTATGGTTTGCAAAAAAACTCACAGTGCACAGGTCCCTGAACTCATTCTACCATGAAAACAAAGTGGTGGCAGTGTGATATTTTTATTCTCTAGTAAAGCTGAAGTTGTTGTTTCAAAGCGAGAGCTAAATATAAATGCAAAATACATGTTTATTTTTAATATAAAAAAAATAAAAAACTTAATCTTTTGTTATTTTTTGTCTACTTTGTGTGCAATTACAAACACTAGTTGGTGGTTGTGGGTACAAACACTCTGTAACACACTGTACTGTTTTTTTAAGTATTCTAGCACCCATAAGTACTGTAGAGCTTTGAAACAGGCATTAGTACTCTCTAACACTTTCCTACTGGTTTTAGAAGTTTTACAAGCTACAGACAAAATGTTAAACGTTCAACCTTTAGGATTTTTACTGCAGTAAAAGCTGCAAGTCTTTAGGATTATGTTTCTACCACTGAAGCTTCTCATTCTTCTTTAGCCTACTCAGTCAGATTAGATGAAGAGCATCTTTTAAAGTCTTGTTGTGGAGAAAATCAACAGGCTTCTCACACGAGTCATTCTGAATTTTTTGTATTATTTATTTTAACATCCTATTTTCCAGATGGCAGCTCCTTTCTCTCCCTGCAGTGTGTTGCCCTAACTGTCCCCTAACTGGAAGCTGAGCTGTAAAGTCATTTACTGACATCTTCTGACAGATAGAAAAACTACAAGCTCGTAGTGACGCACTATTAATAATATTGACTCGTTAACTTAGAAAACTTGTGGAGAATGTTGATCATTTTTGAGATATTTGCTCGAGATATCAAGTTTTACGAGTCGTGTTAATAAGGGGTTGTGAACAAGTTTTTACCCCACTAATGATCTCTTCTTCTTTTGCTGTTTTTTGAGACATAGATCTTCAGATTATCAAGCAAATATAAAAAAATCAGACAGAGGTAACCTCTGACAAATATAAAATGCATTATTCAAAAGTTATTTATTTAATGAAATAAGGAAAAAAATGTTCCTAAAACAACTAAACTTTAAGAAAAAGACTGCCCTGCCCACAGCAAGTAATTAACTGTATCATCAACAGCACAACTCTGCAAAGTGAGATCCATTTAACTGCTAGTTAACACAAATATTTCAAATATTTGCACAACTAGATAGAAACTTTAGACGACAATAACTTTCTCACATATGGTCAGATTGTTCAGATAGCTTTTCATCCCAACGTTTAGAAATCATTAACTACCTTATGCTGTATTTAGTCTGTTTATTTCAGTCTAATATTTAAGACTATTTGATGGTGTAAAACATGTAAGTAAAACAGAAAAAAAGGAAAACCAGTAGAAAAATATTAGATGACTCTAGAGCTTTTTCAAAGCTCTATAGATCAAAAAGGATTAGTTGGAAATATTTGATTCAAAATAAATAAATCACAAAAAGCCCAAAATGCAGAGCCATGGACCATTTAATGATCTTCAGAAGTAAGTTAAACAACCATTTATGTTACAGTTTAAAATGTCCTCATGGAGGAACAGCAAAATACACTCAAAATGAAGGTTGATCAAAAGACATTTTTCATATTAATAACCGTTTTAAGACTGTTTTTTTTTTTCTTTCATTTGTATATCAAAAATTATAAGTGCCTTCAACATTACCATGAGAGTTTTCAGCTTGCAGTCATAGAAATATTTACACCACAAAACTGGCAAGCATGGTTTTACTTTCAGCATCGGTTTCACACTCTTTACCGCCCGTCTCGTTTAGACTGCTTTGTTTTGTCGCACAAAACAAAAATAAAGACCCTGAATATAGACAACTGTAAAGTGTATGTGTGTTTGGGGGGGGGAGCTACAGAGTCACATAATAGACACACGGTTATTTACAGCTTGGCTCAAGGAGACAGACAAGAGGGGAGGATGGGGGGGACAGATGATCAACACATCCAGTAGCGGCACAATATCAAGTTTGAGTCACAATCTTTGCCTTTATGATCCTACCTTACAATTTAAGATTTGAAAAATAGAACATGACATACGACAGGTGGCGCCCTCTAGCGGCATAAAAATTTGGTACGCAATCTTCCATATATAATGGGATTGATGGGTTTCAGACAGCAGGGGGCAGTACAGGACAAGATGATTGAAAAACGACATATGCAACCTCTACAGTACAAAAGGTCCCTTCAAATGAAAACGCAGCCTTCTTGTAAAAAGCACTGCAGTAATAGAACAATATCACCGAAAATAAAACATAAAAACATGAATCAATGCGCCCTCTGAACAGCAAAATACAAATTTAAATATGAAAATAGGTTTAGATCACATGTTTTTTGTGCACATGATGAGCATTTGCAACAGATATTTTGGCACAAAGTCTTGGTTTTTTTTTTGTTTTGTTTTTCTTTTTTCTGCATATCTCCCCCCAGATTCACATTCTTCTACCAGCCAAAAATAATAAACGATTAAAGAATAAATAAAGTGAAACAGGAAAAGACAAAAAGCAAAACTTAAAGAAACAAGGAATTTAACTTTCTGTCTTGTAAAATAATTTGCTTGGTCTCTCTGTTTTTCAGTTTCAGTCTTTTAAATATTTACATTATTTACAGTAACACAATTGTCCACAATAACCTCGGGCTTACATAAGATGCAAACGAAAAGAAAAACATTAAATAAGTCTTTTTTTTTTTTTTTTTACTGTCCCCTATTGAGGCATTGCGCATAAAATATACAACTCCACAGGTCCCATCATGAGTTCCTTGGGGCAGGGAACACATTGCGCTGGAAACTTGAGTTTGGAAATGTCACCGAAAGTTGCAGAAAGTGTAGGAGGAAACCATCACGACAGATGAAGACCAGAATCGTCTCCATCAATCTGTTGGCAATAGCTTCCTTTGACTAATAACTAGAATAAATTCATAACATGTATCAATTTATGCACATATATGTACAGAGTTCATAAAATCTTGTCAACATAGTGCAATGAATTCTCAAGTTTAAAAACGAAAGGAAACAAAAACATCACAATCACTTATGAGGGTAAAAAAACATCCTATTTGTAGGTCTCAGCTTTATGAATGTCATGAATTACAAAAGGCTATGCAGAACAGCTCAAAAATGAAAAAAAAAAAAAAAAAAAAAAAAAAAAAAAAAAATCGCCGTTCAAACCTCTGCATCCTATTTAAAAAAGCTCTAGTTTTTGGAATTCATCATCACTGGGTGATTTAAGGACTTGGTGAAGTGAAGGAGAAAACTTGAGTCCAAACAAAACAATTGTTTTTTTTTTTTTGTTTGTTTTTTTGTTTTGTTTTTAAAAGACAAACTCAAACGGATGAAATATTTCCAGGTTCCAAACTGGTTTAATCCAAAAGGGCTGGTGTTTGCATTGTTTAAAAAAAATGGAGGTAATCGATTAAACAGAGGCTATAACAATCATGAGGTGAGGGGAAATGCTGGAGATGCTGTTGAGAAGGTCCGGAGCCAGGCGCAAAAGATGGCTTTCCGAGAATTCACACGGCGGGAATATTTGCACCACATAAGCTGCCTGTAGTTGACATGAAAATAGTATGAGAAGAAAAGCATCATCAACAAAAGTGGCCAAAAAAAAGATGCAGTTTATAACAAACCTGATTAGAGCCAGGGTTGGGTACATTGATGATGCCAGCTGCCTGTTTGGCTTGCAGGTAGGTAATGAAGCCACTCTTCAAAGCTTGGGTTTGACCAAGAACATCTTCTTGGTCTCGACCACAGGGTAGAGCCAGGAGCAAACAATAGTCATTTTCCATCTGTCAGAAATAAGTTCGCTTAAGTTATTTAAATGCAAAAAGACATTTTATAACAGTTCTATAAATCTGTCGATCTACCTATTGTATTTAATCACCCATGTTTGTGGCTCTAGGATAAAATAAGGTACTCACAGTCATCCTACGTGCTACGCTATCCAACTGGGAAGCCTCAAGCCTCATCCTCTGGACAATACGGAGAAGAGAACCTCCCTCCGGGGGTGGGAGGGAGCGCTGGGCCAGCATGGTGTTTCCAGACACAAAGTGTAACTGGACCGCAGCCTGGTCGTTCTTCAGCGCCAAGAGGCCTTGCCAAACTATAGGATATTTCTGAAAAAAATAATAAAAAATTATAAAACAGTGTTCAGTCATTTGGAGTAAAGCCTTTGCCTTTGATACAGGTTTAAAATTGGTTTTCAAATGTTTTAAATTGAGATGCTCCTAAAGAATCAAACCCTCCATTTGGAAGCTAGAAATCTGTTTTATGATCTGTGAGTGCACCATACACAATGGATACCAGGTCTTTATTTACAGCTATGGAGTGAAATTTATTCCAATATTGTTGCAAGCAAAGAAAATATTGTGTAAATGGAAATTTGAAAAAGGAAGAAAATGCAAACCAAAAATGTAACTATGAGAAATGTTTTAATAGAAAAGGTTTGGAGAGTAACTTTGCTGCTTTATCAGATATTGTTTCTTTCTTTTCTTTTTTAAAATTAATTGTTTCCATTGCATTTTTGTTAAATAAACCAAGTTTGATAATCAACCTCATTCAAGCTCACAAACTTTGTGCTAGCCACTCTTTCTTCTGAATGTGTGCTTTTTTGATTTAATATCCACGTTTCAATGAAGAGAGTTTATTTTCATAATTTGGTATATCTTATGCAATGTGTATGTCAATAGAAAAATAGTTATTGAGGCGATTATGAAGGAAGTTAGAAGAAACAAAGAGATTAATAAAAGCGAATGCAAATTTTATTTTGTATATGTGAAAAGATGTCTGCGTTTCATTCAGGTTGTGGGAGAGAGAGAGATGTTTTCCAGACGAGGCTAAAGTAAAGTTATTCGGTATTATCCTCCAGAGCACTCAAACAGTGTTTGTAAACAAATAAAAACGATTAGGAAGGAAGGAAGGAAGGAAGGAAGGAAGGAAGGAAGGAAGGAAGGAAGGAAGGAAGGAAGGAAGGAAGGAAGGAAGTGCCAGCGGTGCTAACAATGCTAACTGCTAATGTCAAAATGATGGGTTAATCACTTTAATGCAGTATTCATGTCCTCAATGTTTTAAAATTGAACAAAAAAAATGAAATCATTTAGTTGTTTCCAACACTTATTGTGAGGTTGCCTCTCTTCCTAATACTGAAACTGATAACTGCAGGTAGGGTGGACAGAATATTTTCAATGCTGTTGGTTTACCTTCTTATAGTTTATTTTTCTAACATATATGCTGATGGTTAATTTTACTTACTTTTAATAGCTGCACCATGTCGACTGACCGATGTCCGGAATGTTCCAGCTTGGAATCGTGTCGTAGCTGTTTTGGACTTGATTGGGGCGCTGTGGGTGGAGGAGTAAGGAGGAAGGTGCAAGGGCCTTTCTGTAGTGTCAGATCTGGCTTGTGAGAAAGACCCATAGGTGACATCAGTGGGGACTGGTACGATGGAGAGACTGTTTCTCCTGATATTCGTGAAATGTGTGATAGTTCTGAAGAGGTAGTGTGACGAAGATGAGGGCTTTCAGGTGTGGAATCACTTCCTCCCCCATGTGACTGAGTTAATTTTCCTCTGGTTCCCAGCTCATGATCCGCAGAGATCTGTTTACAAACAATATCAAATTTACAAAATTAGAGCACCGTTTGGGGTTAGCTGTAAAACAATGTCACAATTGAACAAATAGCAAAAGTAAACTGTTACCTGTGTAGATGAAATGCCTTGGTTAGACAGATTGTGTCCTGGAAACTGGGATGGGAAGCCCCGCATGTCTCGATATACTGAAAAGTTGCTTCCTCCTGGATGCATTAGTTGAACTCCATGAGGGTGAGAAGACATTAAAACAGGGCTAGAGGCATGGACTCCTCTAATTCTACTTTCATTGGGGCTCAAATGCATTGGCTTTCCTTCTGGTGAATTGAGGGGCTCTTTTGCAGAGAAGTCAATGCCTTTTACCAATATAGGACTTCTTGAAGGTCCAGAGATGTTGCTTGAAGATGTTATTGCACTCTCCGAGTTGCGTGACTGCCTTCCTTCAACAGATGACTGCTCCCCTAGTTGCTGGTGCATGAGTAAGCGCTGGTGAATTTCTCTGTACTGGTCCATGCGAATGCCTGGGTGAAGACCCCTGTGTTCACTGTGAGCCACCATTACTTCTGACTGGATATGGGAAACTGAGGGTCTACTAAGAGCTTGGTTAAAGTGTCTCGGCTCTTCTTTACATGCAGTATTTCCACCACCTGACATTGATCTTTGGGGACTTGAATGAGACTGCAAAACCATATCTCGAATTATGTTAGACTGTTGTGTATTTGAGCTCTTTGTAGATCCTGGATGTGAAGAAGGCAAGCAGTCTCCTCGCCTTCCATAGTTTATTCCAGACAAAGGTGGGTTGTTCATTCTGGCGTCATGAGCTAATGACTGATTTACACTATGAGGCTGGATTATGACAGATGACTGTTCTGGGTGGGAGTGATGCATGCTGGAAGGGTACGTGGACATCGTTGGCATACCTTGACTGAAAACAACAGATGTTCCAATGGGAGAGCTGCTCGATGGACAGGTTTTGACATAAGGTGAAGGGGAATGACCAGCTGTTCGGGGAGAGTGTGGTTCCTGCTTGAGGTGTAAACTAGACCTATCGTTTGTGTTTCCAGGGCTCGGACTCATACGTGTTCCAGGGATAGATGGGTGGTGTGGACTCATGACAGGACTTAAGTTAGACTGCTGAACAGCTTTGCTAATGTCCATCTTTTTTGTTAATGCCTCAGTCACTAATCCTCTTTTGCCATGCTGCTGTATTACAGCTTGATTGTACATTAAAACTTGAGGGGAACTAACAGGCGGCTGGAACATCTTCACCACACCTGATGAAGTTGTATGGTAGGGCGTTTCCGATTTGTCACATACGACACCTTCTTGCTTGATACTTGAAATAACAGGTTGAGAACTATAGGACTGATTGGTCAGAAGGACTCCTGTGTGCCCATAACCAGCTGGAGCTGAAGGAAGTTTTGGGTTAGGTGACTGGGATGAAGTAATGATGGGGTCTTGTTTAAGCTGAGATTTGGACACAGATTGTTGAAACTCTACATCACCAGGAGGAATCTGGCTAATTTTGGCTCTCATCCTGTGAGGTCCTTCTGTTTTTTGACCAGAATAACTCAGAACAACTACACCTTCGGATGTGTTCACCCTCAGGCCAGGACTAGAACCTGTATGGTAGGGCGTAGACTCAACAACAGAGCGCCCCCTAGAGACATCATCTGCTATTTCCACACTATGGCAGCGGTTATTCTCATTGGAGTTTGATCTGATTTTTTGCTTGGGTATGTTTAGGCCAATGCTTCGATTACTTAGGGAAATTCGAGGCGTTTCTTCTGTATCATAAGGCATTGGAATTCTACTTATTACTGAGGTAGTAGGTGACATAATTGTATGTGGTTTCTTTTCCCCACAATTTTGTTGGGATTCTGTAAGTGGGGATGGCTTATGGTGCAATGATTTAGGTGCCATTAGTGGCCTTTGTTCAAGATGTAGCTGCCTTGAACCAAGTGTATCAGTGGGATTTTCGTTCTCCGACATCTTTGAATGATCAGACAATGCAGGCGTTACCATAGTGGTAGTCATAGCATTGCTGTTGGTTGCAGACACATATTTGGGTTCCATTAATATTTTTCTCAATGTACTGGAACTAGGATCAATGTCCGAGGCCTTGGTGTCAGGGGGCATTGGAGGATTACCTGTAGGTGTTCCAAGTGGGGTTGATGGAGGTATTGTGGGTGTAACTACTGTTACATGACAGGAAGGATTAACAAAGATCCTGCTTTCTTCAGATCGTTGAGGCCAGTCAGGAGAAAGTGCCATTTTACCAGGTCGTAACAAGGGTACAGTAAGCTGGGAAACTGGTGATGAATTAGTAGGGCTGAAGGAAACAGTACTTGGTTCTACCTTTTGGGGAGGCATTTTAGAAGCAGAGCTGTTGTTTGTACCTAAATGAAATGCAGATTCTTTGGGAACGGGCTGTTCCACTTCAGGCTGCTCTGCCTCTTTGGGGTTGTCTACTGTTATAGCACTTGTAACGTCACGTCTACAAGTTGCAACAGCTGTGACCACAGAAGTCACTGAAGAGACACACGCTGTGACAGTAACTGCTTTTGAGTCAGTAGTTTCTGGATCTTCTGGGATTGACTCGGGTAACTTTACTGGTGACGGTTCAGACTGAGAGACTTCGTCAGCAGAGTCCCCCTTTTTGCTAGCTGAACCTTTACGATTTCTTGATTTCTTCGGGGTTCTGGCTCTGACTTTAATGGTCTTCTTTGGTGGATCAAGAATAATTGGTTCATTAGGTGTCTTTAACTCTGTCATGGAAGCTTTTGGGCTTTGGGTTTGAGAGTCATCATCTAGGTCTCCAGCAAGGATATTATTGATCGCCATGTGTGTTTCTGGTTCCATGATGTCATTGGAGGAGGATGAGGTGGAGATCACTGATTCAGGGGTAGGGATAAGAGCAGAGTAAGTGGGTGCAGGCGGGAAGCCATCTGCTTCCCCACAAGTGTCTTCAGCTGTAATGGAATCAATAGCAGCAGCAAGTTCAGTTTCACTTGCGGGATTTGCTCGCTTTTCCTCTTCAACTTCAACTTCTGGTTCTACTATGACAGGGGGCAACACACTAGGTTGCTCAGAGGGTGGTTCTTTATAAGGTCTTGGAGGCTGGTCAGCTGTAAGTTTGGCAATATTTTCAACTGCCTGCTCCAGCTCCATCTGTCGTGCTAAAAGAACAGCAGTTGGATCAGCAGGAGGTTCAGATTCTGATAGTGTGTCTTCATTTTCTTGTGTATTAATCTCTTTGGTATCTTTTGTAAAGTCCTTCATCTGTGCTTCCTTGGTCTCTTGCACCACCACCTTGCCTTTTGAAATATTTGCTGCAAATGTATCTGACTCGAGATCCTCAGAGCGAAGTAAACCTTTTACGTCATCAACACTAACTCGGATCTCCAAGTTTTTCAGACTGTGTGATTTCTCTTCAGTTAACTGTTTAGTATTTCGTTTCAACCTTGGTGTTTTAACTTTTACATTTATTTCAGTTTGCTTTCCCCCCTCAGAGGAGCTGGTGTCTTTCTTCTCAACAACGCTCTCAACAGAAGTTTTTTCAACAGAATCTTTGTCTTTTCTGAGTAATGGTGTTGCATTTTCTGCCCTGTCTGATAGCTTGCCAACTGGTTCTGTGTTGGCTTTGGGCTTAAGCTCTAATTCATCATTGCTTGACTGATCAGCTTGTTCATTTGACACTAATTTGTTCCCAGTTGATTTGTCTATTCTACTTCCCTTTTTGTTTGGAGTAGAGGAAGGGACTGAAGTTTGTTGGAGTTTTTGTGTACGAGGTGAACGCCATCCCTCAGAGGCTTTCACAGCTTCCGCAGTATTTGTTATCTCTCCAGCCTCTGTGTCAGCTTCAGCCATTTTCTTCTGGTCACCTTTTACCGGTGATAACTCTACAACTCGTTTGACACCTCTCTTAGGAGGGCGTCCCCGCCTGGTATTGGTAGAAACTTGGACCTCTTGTATTTGGTCTTTTTCTGCCACTCTTTTGCGCATGCAGCGTGGTGACTCTGTTACTTCTTTCCCAGCTTGTTCATCGTCATGTAGAGTAGCATAGACTGACCTCACATTCCTCCGTCGTGTTCTCCCAACAATTAAACTCGACTCAAGGTTTTGTTCTGAATCTGATGCATGTATGGGAGACTTTGAAGTGGTTTTTGATTCATACAACAATTTAGGTGCTTCTGCTCTAGGAGAAGATGCCCTTTTGAGTTTTTCTCTGTCAATCCGTTCACTTTTCCGTGTTGCAGGTTTCTCCTTGGTGACAATGTTGGTTGGTTGTGTGTTACGTAACACAGCTAGGGTTTTTGCCCTTTTACCCTTGGGTTGTCTGCGAGTAGGTAACGGTTTTACTTCAGCCACTAGCTCTGGCATACATGGCTCACTATCAGTCTCAGTTTTCTGAGAATCCTCATATTCTTCTTTAGCCTGGTTTTCAATATCAGGCTCTGACTTACTCACTTCAGAGCTTTTTTCCATATTTGAACAATCAGAGCGAGCAATCTCCATTGTGTCGTTCTCAAAGACACTTGGTAAAGCAACAGGTGTGTGAGACTTGTCTTCCACAACATGGTGTTCAAGCACCAAATTATCGTCATCTTCTGTTTGGGGTTCAATTAACTCGGCTTTTGTTTCAGTTGTAGATTCAGGTTCAGAAACTGTAAGTGGAGGAGTTATGGTTACTTCAGGAGCAGCTAATTTGATATTTTCAAAAGGAGGCGAATGAGATGGGCACACCTCCACAGCTGGCTCAACTTTTTCCTCTTTAACATCGGGCATTGATTGATCAATGGATGGCATTACAACTTCTTTTTTCTCTGTTAAGCCTGTTTCTTTGAGGGAAGGGAGGAGTGATGTTATTTTTACACTTATTGGAGGACTAATTGATTTTTCAACAGCCTTTGTGGGCGGCTCATGTTCCTTTTCCGATGTAACATTATCACAGTTCAGAGTTTCATCTTTTTTGTTCTCCATCACTACAGGGTCACTTTCAGAGTCAGGTGGAGGTTGGTCCTTGTCTTTTTGTTGCTGTAGCTCTAAAAATCGACTATGGAAAAGCACTATGGGCTCTGTGGGAACATCATTCCCTCCAGACTCTGAATGTGTTTCTGTATCACCACCTTTTGTAAAGGGGCTAGCGCTTCCAGTTTCGTAATCTTGATCTTTCCGTTCAAGGCGCTGCAGTCTGCGTGAATCCTGCTCGAAGATTGAGCTGTGCAAGAAACGGGAGGCAAATAATTCCTGACGTTCTTGGTCCTGTGGCTTGAGTTCCTCTTTTTTATCATGAGACTTTTCTACAGAATCTGTACGGATCTTCTTCTTTTTCATGTACCAAGAGGGAATGGGTCGAGGCGCTAGTACTGCTTTGTCCTTCTCTGAACAACTATGTGACACAGGAAAACGTGAGGGGAGAAAAGACCAATTATCTTCCCTTGACGAATACAAAGTCTTGGCTCTTTCAAGGAGTGCTTTTGTGTCAGGAGTTATTGTTTTGTCTAATGCAAACGAGTAAAACTTATTTTTCTCCAAAGAGCCTGAAAGCTTGAGGTCTGTCATTCTCTCCTCACGATCTCTGAGGATATAGGACAAAGAACTGCTCGATTTTGGAGAGATGTGTTTGTTGTCTCCGTCATCGTCTGAATCAGACTGCAACTCTCCCGGCTCCAAATCTTGGCTAAGGCGTTTGCGGATATTTTCCCGTTTAAGAGTGTCATTTGGGAATGTCATTTCCATTCTGAGAGAATCTGATTTTATTCTTCTTTCCCAATGTTGCATTACCTCATCATCAAATCCAAGCAAGGAGGATTTCACCTTTGGGAGAGCATTGTTTGAAGACTGGAAATTTCTAGGGGTGAGGCTGAAATGATTTTTTAACGATTCTGTGTGTGGATAGCTTTCATCAGTCGAAGGGGAGGATTTTTGTTCCTTTTTTGTAATTGACAGGGAAATGCGGGCATCATCATCCTCATTTTCTGAAGACTGACCAGCTCCTATGGAAGATGGAATACCATAGCTCTTGTCATTAAATTCCTGGGAGCTTGGAAAGTCATGTTCTCGTTTTACTTTCCGGACTTCGAGGTCAAAGTTCTCCAGCTTTTTTCGCTTACTAGAAGAGAAGTCCTCATTGGCAATGTCCTGATTTAATTTCCCAATATCATGCAGGACATAGTCTTTTTCTGAATCACAAGCCTCATTATTTGGCGACCTTTCAAACTTGGCCATTTTATCAGCATCCCTAGGCTTGGGTAGGAGCCATCGACTTTGCTCAATTTGTTTTGCGCAAACAGACTGGTTAATGTTCACACAATGTTCATCGCCATCATAGTCTCTGCACTTTGCACTTCCCAGTTCATTTCCAGACAAAAGCTGTTTCTGTTCCTTTAATTCATCCATATCAAAGCTGCCATCGTCTAGTATTTTTGTGAGACTGGAGCCGTTTTCAGCTTTTAAACCCTCCAAATCCATTCTAAAGAAAGGAGAATTCTGTTGTGATGTAGAATCTTCAAGCAGCTCTCCAAAATGTGAATGCCCCTCCAGAGGGGGGCCGGAAGGTTTGCCTTCGCAGTCCCTTCCATCTTTAGGACTGGTAACTGAAACCACCCGGACAGATTTATCTCTGTGTTGTTCTTTTTTATGCAACCCTCTGATCACAAGAACTTTCTCCAGTCCTGTATCCTTTGTGTTGTTCCACAGTTTGTAAAGTCCAGCCTTACCAGCATCTTCTTCGTTAGATCTCCTTTGTCGATCGGCTCTTCCACATTCTTCAAAACGCCTTTTTCTTGCAGCCAAACGATCAATGTCCAGAGAAACACTGTTATCAAATCCATACTCTGATTTTCCATGTTTTTTAGATTTAATTTTACTATCCTTTTCAGCGATCTCTATTAGACTGTGCAGGTTTTTTTCTCTGGGCATCTTCCCATGCTTCTCACCTTTGGATGACTCTGAGCGGAATGAAGGACTTCTCTGGTCAGCTCCGGGCGATGCCAATTTAGGACTGTCACTGCCAGCCCTCAATGTTTGCTTTTCTTGGACAGCATGACCAATCAGTTTTCCTTCTTTTTCTTTAACACGTGTTAACTGCACCACACAAGGCAGAAGGTCTAACCTTGCCTTGCTGGAGCTATCCTTTGAAGTTTTACTGGTCTTACCCCGTAGTACCGACTCAGGACTAACATCTCTTTCAAGTTCTGGTTCTATTTCTAACGTCTGGATGATAGGTGATGTGACTTTGAGTTTTTTAAGCCTTTGCTTCTCGTTTTTTTCTTTATCTCCTCGCTCCTTTCTCCCTGTTCTCTTCTCCTTTTCAACCACACTTGCTCTCTCAATTTCAAAACCACGATCCTTCTCTTTATCAGTTTTATTATATCTTTCGGCACGCACCTTATCCAGTTTTTCAAATCTGGGTGGGGAGACTGAACTACAGCTTCCACTTCTGTCGGAGGATCGACAACAAATCCTCCGGTCTGAATCGCTTGGTATTCTCTCGGAGAGTGAGGGCGATGCTGTGGGGCTGACGGGACGGCGAGTGGAAATGTGAGAAGGGCTTTGGCTACGCTCTATAGTCCTCCTTCCATGATCACGACCACGGTCTGTCTCAAAACGCTCCCTCTCTCTTTCTCGCTCCCGCTGCAAGTAGCTGTATTTACGAATGTCCTGTTCATAAGGATCTGCTCTGTATTCCCGATACTCTCGCGGGTCCTCAAAGTACTGTGAATCATAGTAATCTGCTTGGTATGGGTCCCATTCAGTGTAGAACTCTCGGCTTCTCGCAGGGTATTTCCGACGTGGATCATCACTATACGTTCCAGGCGTTCGAACATTCTCGTAATATTGTCTCTCTGTCGGAAACTCATATTGGCTTCGCCGATCATCTCTGTCAAGAAAAACACCAAAATAGTTTTAGTTTGAAGGGTGAAACGGTATTAAGGTCCAACCATTCAAAAAAAAAAAAAAATGATACAAACCTTCTTTCAGAAAGAAATTCATAAAACTCTCGAATATCTTGCCCAGAAGCCTGCATTGAACGATAGAAGGCCATCTGACTTTCCTGATTCGCAAAGTCCACCTGAAGACAAAACAAAACAAAAAATCCAAATGCAGGATTACTTCACAAGTAACAAGATTAAGGGACATAACTTCATAATGTGATTTCTACTCTTCCACTTGCCTTGATTTTATTGCCCCCTATCTTCCAGCCTTTTGTGTCTTTGACAGCTGCTTGGGCATATTCAATGTTGTTGTAAAGGATAAGGGCCATTCCTTTCATTCTGTCAAGCACTACCTGTGAGCAGAAAGAAGAAACACAACAGAGAATGGTTAGATTACTAAAAAAGAGAGGTGACAGCAGGTTACCAAAAGTCAAACTTCTTACCTTAACAACGTGCCCATAGCGGCAAAAATGACGAGTGAGAAACTGCTCTGTTGTGTTTGAAGCCAATCCATCAAGCCAGACACAAGTTGTGGGCATGCTCTTTCCAAAGCCCAGCTGAGAAATAAATAAAAGTTAAAAGATCAGATTGTACATTGGAATAAAGTAGAAATGTACAAAAACGACTAAATGAAATCCACATAAGTCTCACCTTTAGTCTGTTGTTACCAAGATACTCGCCATCCATTTTTTTCATGGCCTTGCAAACACTGGCAATGTCGCAGTACTGCAGAAAAGCATACTGTGGGGCTCCATTTACCTTCTTTATGTCAATGTCCTTAAGGAACAATAACAGAGAAGTTCTTTCAGGAAACACAGCTATGTTGGTATGATTGTTACTGAAAAAAACAATAAAGTAAAGCAACCTACCACAATTTCTCCAAAACGTTGAAAAATGTTTAGCAGATCATGGTAAGTGGTGGTCTTTTCCAGGTTTCCAATAAACAATGTCCGAGTAGCTTTGGGATGAAACTCATCAATCCTCTCATCCAGCGGTCGGAATTCGTTTTCACTTTCTGTCTCTGTTAGATAAAGTTATGTGATAAGGAGTTTTATTTTTTTTTTTTTGTTGTTTTGTTTTTTTTGGCAAAATATAAATGAAAACTTACCTGGACCACTCCAGGCTGTGACATCAATTTGCATCCCAAAAAACAGCTTTCCCTTGGAGGCACCAAGCGCTTTCTCTTGGTCTTCCGGTTGACGGAAAAAGACAAGCCCATAGCGCTCCTCTGAAGCTCCATGAATTTGAACAGATGTAACCTTTCCATGTTTTTTAAATTCATGGAACAAACCATCCTTAAGGCTTGTATCTGCAGCAAACAAGTTAAAAATGTCTTATTAACTCTTGCAAAAAAAACGTTTGTTTTTTTCCAGATTGTAAAACTATGTGTTAACAGTTATTCAACATTCACACATCTATATTAGCAGCACTACACCACGTACCTGTAGAGCGCACAGGAAGATTTTGGACCTTGATGCCAAAGCTTTTACGTGGTTCGTCCTTGTCAAGGGAAGATAATGGAAGAGCTGATGGCGCAGGAACAGCAGCCGACTGCACTGAACGGGCCGGAGAGTCATCACTTGAGCTACTGCTTGATTCACTACAGCAAAGCAAGCACATAAAATACAAGGATTTAATGCATGCTGCTGCCTTCCTTAGAATAAGCATATTCTGTGTCATCTGGTGAGAGACTTCAGAGAATTGGATCGTAAAAAGAACTGCGCGCAAGAGCGATAGAGCCTGAAATTCACTGGGCTGGATTTGAACTGTAACGGGATTGAGTAAAATTGAACAGATTTTTATTAAAGTAGGGTTTTTTTTTGATAACTGGCATTGTGTTCACATTTTTTGTGAATTATAGTGATGGAAATAAACTAGGCTGTACTGATACATCACTTTTGAAATAATGCTTAATGTGAATACAGATTAGAGCATCTTAGTTTAAATGAGTCAACTGGCGATTTGACACAAACAAGACACGTCCACATCGGACAGGTCTCACTATTCATCACTGAATAGAAGACGCTACAATGCATTTAAATAGAACATATTCAAAAACGATTACTGGGTGTCTTAGACTGTTGATTAGCTTGTAATGCATTTAAGATTTTTTTATTGTTTTTTTATACACTGACTTGAAGACAAATGTATTATTACTCTTTAAATTAACAAATCATAAAAAAGGCAGCATACTAATTTCCTGATTGAATGTATAGAGGTTAGAAATTTCCTGCAATGCTGTTAATACTGATAGTTGTAAATGAAAATAAAAAAATAATAACAATGCATCCTCTGTTGAGGGGTTGATGCTCAACTTTTCTATTTATTTCATTTTCAAAGAACTGTGTAATCTGTGAAGGGGGGGGAAATGCACAAGTGGCGAATTTCTGTCTGCCTCATGAACCCACTCAGACAATTCCCATGTCTGTCTCAGCTTTCTAGGCCCTCTGCTGTTTGTTTCCTTCTCACTTTCTCCTCCTGCGCTCAGACACTCCCGGAAGTGCCGCTGACGGAGCCTGGCCTGTGAGAGTGGGCAGGCAGCCAGCACTGGCCAGAAATTTCCAGTTTCAACTGGATCTCACGGAGGGGGGTGGGGGGGTTGTTGCAATTACCCATACACAGAGGTAGGCAGTGCGAAAAATGCAGCTGCCATCTCCTGATATCCAACCCATAGAACTTCCCGGTCAAACCACATGTGTCGCTACATCTCTTTCAAAGCCACGTCCGACGGTGAGACAGTCAAAGGGAAAAAAAAAAAAAAAAAAAAACTGCTAGAGAGGAGCTAAATTCCCATGAAAGGAAATTAGGATCTACTCTGATTTCCATTGTTTTATTAAGATTAAACCACTGAAATCCCATGTAAGAAAATAACCTTAAAACATTGAATTAATATGAAGTATTTTATTATTATTCCTATGTGATATGTTGTAATGTTTTCCATATGAATACTAATAAGCTAATTGATAAAAAAAAAGTCATTTTCCCCAATGACCTCTGTGATATTTCTGCATTGAAGAAGGAGCTTCAGAAATCGACTAGAAACATTTCATGGACTTTCCACAAAGTATTTCGTAGAGGAACATGTGGGCCAAAGTTAACTATGATTTAGAAGTTGCGGTCCATTGCTCCACACAAGAAAACCAGAGGGACACACAAACCTTTGTCCTCAAACACCAACCCTATGAGGCAAGTTAATAAAAACGTAAACTTGGCTAATCAAAGTGGACTTTAGCAGTATGCAAATGTTCACGATACAATGTGCCATCAAAGGAGTTAACCAAACAGCCCTTTACAACGCTAAAGGAAATCCTACCAACAATAAAGACTGAAGCAGAAATATTTGGAAATTGGATACTGTATTTATATGAATGAAAAAACAAACTGAAAGGGTGTGTGTTTTGCCACAGGAAGGATGTTTTCTTGGATTTATATATTTTCAGATCAAATGCAGACACTGTACCTGAAGGGAAGTATTACTTCAGTAGAGTCTCTTTTTCATAGGGCCACTTCTTACAGACCCGCCAATGTGATACCTCAGTCTTACCAACTGTACACTAATGCCCGTTGTTGTAAACTGTATTATCCACAGGACGCTGGTATGCAATGTGGTTGTAATGGTTCCTCACAAACGACTGATTACAGTAAACAAACATTGTTGCTATGGTCGCTGTCACCCTCTTACTACTGTCTGATTTAGTTGGACACATGACTTACGATGAACGACTGTAAACGGTAGGCCCAGGGAGTGTATCAGAGACACTGCCTGGTAGGTTTAACCTTGGCATTCAACTGCTGATCAGAGACAAGGATCACAGTCATTAGTAAAGAAGTAAATCTGCTTTTTTAGGTTTAAGTTTTAACTGCCTTAAGAATACATTTTAAAACATGTATTGTTTCATTGTGTGTTCATTACTAAATACAGTATGATGCTTCATGGCTTGAATACAGCCTTTCCAATGACAGAGACCATACCTTAAACCTTTATCTATCTGTATTCTAGTTGTGACAACTAGAATACAGATAGATAAAGGTTTATACATACTATACATACTCTACAATAACCAAGAAATTGGATTTCTCCAGCATCTCTTCCACAAACAATGACTTTTTTTTTTTTTTTTTAGTTTTTCACCAATTTGGGAGTTAACAGCATGTTCTTGACGCTATCTGAGTGAATACATTTTATAATGCAGTGTCTGACAGCTGTTGTGTCACAGTCCCAACGTGATCCTAATAATGTGGAAAACAACAATGTTTTCATTCTCGCTATATTTTTTTTTCTTGCCCTATAAGAAATTCCCAGGAGTCCTCCATGAAACAGCCATTCAGTTTCCAACATCCGGTGCAAAGTAGAGGCGAGACGCAAGTTTTAGGATCTTAAAGTTTGCAAGGCACATTTTCTCATCGTTCACTGTCACCATTTTCTTCTTTCAGATGCCAAAAAAGCTGCCATACAAACAATTTCAATGCAGTTCTTTAGCTCCTTAGTGGCTAAGAGTTGGCATCTAAGTAAAATGGGCAGTTTTTCTTCATCGATCCCTGTCATACATATGAGCTCCTGATTCTAAAGCACTTATATTTATATCCAGGGTCCACATAGATAACTTGTCATGCAGAGTCACATGTTGACACCAACTGGATAACATAACACATGTTAACTTTCCATCTGCCTTTTTTGTCTAAAGATTGTCTTTACAGCAGTTTGATATGACAGTTCTTCTAAGTTTGCTGAATAACTAGTTGTTTAAGACACATGGCAACAGGAGGGGGCTTGAATATCAGTTAATCTTCCACTATTAGTAAAAAATCTTAAAGGCTTCTTTAAAAAAGTTCAATTTAAACCTGGCCATGTATAAACTTGTATACTACAAAATATATAAACACACCAAATTCATTGTCTAATATCTAACATAATATTCATTTGGACTATATGGTTATTTGTTCCAAAACGGAGTAAATCAGCACCAAAGTTTTGGATGACAGCAGTTTTTACTACAATGAATTTGTAAGCAACCTCCTGCTTTACACGACTCTTCACTGACTGCTGGTAGGAAGTACGTTTTTAGACATCTTGCACAAGTGAGTTTAAAAATGTGACAGATTTAAATGAGGTCTTGCATAATTTCTTGTGGTCGACATTGGCTAATAGAAGCATATAGTGAGAAAACAGCACTGTCCTAGAATTAGTATACAACATGTATTCAGATATCTTGGCATAAGGTTGAGCTTAATTTCACAAGGGACAGAAAAGCTGACAGTATACTTCACTCACCTGCCACTTGTACTGCTGCTGGTACTGCTGACTGAGTCTGAGCTGGAGGAGCGGCTGCGAGAGCCTGACCCACTGTGGGAGCGTGGAAGACGTGAAGTCTGAGTCACCAGTCTCTGAGGAGAGGGATTTCGTGAATGTGTCGAGTGTGGAGATCGGCTGCGGCTGTGACGGTATGACCTCTCCACGCGCCGTCCCCGGTCTTCCCGGTAAAGGTCCCTGTGAACCACACTGGCCAAAGTAAACGGTTCCCTGGAGCGAGACTCATAGCGAGGCTCTGGGGCCTCAAAGCGACAAGGACTCCTGCTGTGGGAGCGGTAGAAGCCGACCCCGCTTGAAGTAGATCCTCCGCTTCCTCCCGTCGATGCCCCTGCTGATCCACTAGTTCCCGTGTTTCCAGAAACAGGACCAACTATAGTTCCACTGACCCCTGAAGACACAGCGGTACCACTTCCACCTGAGGTGCCAGACCCACTTACAGCATTGCTAAGAGTCCTCTCTCTTGCGTCACGGTAATAGTCCGTTTCATAGTGCCGTTGACGGTCGAAGCTGCTACCGGGGCGCTCATGATGTCCGTAGGTGCTGTGATCGTACGGCCGCTCGCGACCCTCTGGAGTCCTAACAGACATGAAGAAACACCCAAGTTACTTTGCAGTTTTATCATTCCAGATGGGTGGACAATCAATATCATAGGTTATATACAGTAAGGGGGTTGTCATAATTAGACACAGGGACAGACGGAGCAAAACGTTTGAGAAGGTTTGAGAAAGATTTCTGCATTTCAAGGGGAAGTTAATTATTGATATGCCAACAAAACAAAAAAAAAGGGATAAATAAGCACCTGATAAGACAGATAATGATTAGGTCCTTTATTTCCTTCAATAGAAGACTTGAAGTTAGACTAAACTAGACCCGCTTGTCTTGATATTGACATTTAAAGCCATCTTTTACACATTTATTTATTTTGAGATGATATCAAAATATTTTATGTTATATTTATCCTATAATCTTGGCTTGAGAAGCATCAAAATACTTTAACCCAACTTTTTAGTATTTAAATTAAAGAAATTTCAACATACCACATTAAACCAAGATTTCTTTTTTTTCCCCTCAATGCACTACCATGAAATATTAGGTTATTTAAAAATCATTTAAAAAATGTTTAAAGATCATCTAGTCATTTTGTTTATTATATTTTATAAACTACAAAAAAAGCCATTTTGATTTTAGTGTAAATTTGCTTGGGATTTTATTGTAGACAACTGAACCAAAGTCTTTTAGTCAAAACACGACATGGTTACACCTCCTTTAGTTCCCCTAAAAGACACTAAAAGACTTCATTTTTTAAAAACTGCTTTTAACGAGGACATCATTGTTCAAACGTTGAGCGTTCTCCCTTCTAAAACCAGCAATCAGAATTTAAATTGGTATTAAAGCGTTGTATCATTCCAGGAGTCATATCACAAAAGTCCCCATAATAAGCGGGACAGGACAGCAATTATTGCCGTTTGAAATCAGATTGAATTATCAGCAGCAAATTAGCTGCGCTGTTCCACCATAAGGCCGAATTTGGTTTTATCCAAAGACTCTTACTATACCCATTTTAGCAGGAATTTCAATAACAAACCAGTGATGAATTCAGCAATAACAGAAAAATAAAAATATATATCAAGCTTTTTGAGATTAAAAGCGGTTTGATCATCTTGGAAACAAAACAAATGGGAACCAGTTCGTTAGACAGAAAAGGGTTTTTGGCATAAACAACTAATTGCCTATACTACAAATAGACCAAACCCAACGAGGCACTTATCCATAACAATAATGTAGGGGATAGTATTCTATATGATAAAGTTATACAAATAAAAATTTTTGCTTATTCAATGTTATATCCAAAGTTGTTTGTTTTTTATCTTTACAGAGATGATAGTCTAATAATCCTGTTTTGTTTTTGTTTTTTTAGACGCTATGAATCCAACCGACCACATGAATGACTGGACCTGAAAGTGATCATTTGTACTGGTTGTATTAACCCCAAACCAGCAGGGTTTTGTTTTGAACTTCAGACTAATCTTAGGTTATCATTAAATAAATATCACTTTTTTTTTTACATGTGGGGTTTGTGTAAGAAATGTAGGTTAACCAAATGCTATATAGAATAGGATATAAGAATGATCTAATTTACTTCAGCAACCAGCAGATAGGAGGAATAAAAATCTAGCAGAATGGCCTGAGTATGAAGTATTTTAAAAAGAAAAAAAAAAAAAACACTGAATTTGTACAAAGTACAAACAGGAGAGTGTCCTATTTTTACATTTGTGGACTGGACGTCTGTCGCACTTATGGACCGCTCTCACGCCTGCTGCAGTCGCTCGTATTGATCAGAATAGATGCGTCATGCTGTAGCAGCCGCTCCACATGTTACACATTAAGTGTAATCCGAGCTCGCATTTTAAAAGGATTGCATGTTTGAGGTCTTTTCATGGAAACAAGCATGATGACACAAGTAAAAAACAAACAAACAAAAAAAATAACACAGCTTTAATTATTTTCCAATGATGGATCCATCCTACCCTCCTTACACCTATTTTCATCTATTTATGTTTGCTGTGAGCTGGAAATTAAGTCTGAACAAAATGTACCCTTAATGGGGTTTTTGTGTCTGCTTTTTTTCTTTTTTGACTAGTTGTTATCCACGCTGTATTTTTTGATTGGCTGTGTACAGTCAGGTCATTTTGAAATGAACAAAACAAACCAGAGGCCTTTGGAAGAAAACGAATTTTTTCACTTTAAGATACCAAATATTCCCTTGTTGTGTTGTGAAGTTTTTAAATATGTCGATTTACCTTTAAATTTCAGTTGTAGATTTTAATAAAAGACTTTTATTTTTGACTAAATAACGCATCAAAAGGATTGTTTTAGATTGATCCAAATCAAGGAGCCTTTCATCCTACAGGCATATTGAATTATAAATCTCTCTGCCTGCAACCTTTGACCCCTTTTGGAAATCCATAAAATGTGAAGTATCAAAGGCTGCTGATATATTTTTGTTATGGTGTTCTTACACAAGCATCTTCCCATGCATCACCAGGTGCCATGTGATGTCCTGATTTTGGTAAATGATTAGTGAGTGCTACACTTGGCCTTTGCACCTGACGCCAACATTTTACAGCCTTTAAAGGAGGACTTTGGTTGTACCCTTTTGTTCTAAAAGCATAAACCCATTTATGGCAACTCTTTATACTGATATGAGTGAAATTAAAAGCTAAATATTTTGGATAATAAAAACAAGCCTTGCATAAAAGACTGAAACACTGTGTGAACTTCATACACTGGCCTCGATGTTCCAAGTAATTTGCTTAAGGAGACCGAGTCTTTTTCAGAGTGCCATAAATGAAAAAGTACAAGAGGTCAGGGCCAAGCTCTGTTTCAGCCTATTTGATTCGATCGTCTGCGTTTGGATTCATGAATAACACGTATGGCACAAGGATGTCTGCTGTGAAATTGATGGATTACCCTGACCCCCAGATGCTCTCCAAAATGGTAATTTAATGGCTTGAGCCAAATGTTCAACAGATATCCTTCATTTTTATATCACCAAAACAAAAAAAAAGGTTTTACATTATTCATAGAGCTCAAAAGTAATTCAGTTCAACTATTTTCTTTTTTTTTTCTTTACATTCGGACAGAATTAGCATTAGCATCGGGGTGTGATTATTAGTCCGCTCGGGTGCATGCTAAGCACATCAACTGTTTTGGTTTGACGTGAGCAGCATATTTATGAGGATTCATTCCTGCTGCATGATTAAAAAGGAGCCCCATATATGTGGTCTTAGTCATACAGGAACGAAGCATTTAAATTGATCATACCTGGTTACCTGCTCGGACTGACAGACTTACATACTAAATAGCAATCTATGGTGATATGATTGTATGATATTAGCAATGAAATAAACCCTGTTAGAGTATTCTCTCAGGAAACATCCATGAAATTGAATTTGGAAATAAACCAGCTGAAACGAGAGTGTGTCTTTTGTGCCCATCCGGGTTATAAATCAGAGTAATCCATCAAACTGACAATTTGGTGAGCCCGGTACTAAAATGGATGTTGCGCTCGACGGCTCGCGACATTACCTTATGCTATACAGTAAAATCTGCAACCAAGAGGAAAACAACATGAGAAAAATGATACTTTAAAGCTCAACAAACATCATTTCGGTAGAAAACATTCTTTAGCATTGTGTGTGGGATAAGCAAATCTAAGAAGATTCTTGATAGCAGAATAAAAACTGTACCTATAAGTAACTCTTAAAAGGTACTCTGTGCATATATTATTGTAACAGCTTTATTAAAATTAAAGTTTTCTTTATTTACTGGTTTTATGATATTTTGTATTTATATATATTTACACCAACAAATTACAAGGGGAGAAAAAAAAATCCTTAAATTATTCTGTATATAAGTTGTCATTGCAGTTTTTTAATGAATTTTACTGAATTAAAATGTTTTTTATATTTGTATTTTTTGTTTAGCACTTTGGTTTCTCTTTTTAACGTGCTTTATAATGAAAGTTGGCTTAAATAAGCTAGTAATTCACCTTATATTTCAACTACTATAATTTGATTTTTATGTTTTTTTATTTAAAAATAGCTTAAAAATCTTAAATGTCTTTTGTTTCGTTTGTTTTTTTTTTTTATTATAACATTTTGGTATTATTTGTTAAAACTGCATGATAGTTTCTTACATTTTTAGGATTCCCATAAACATCTTGATATGAACATATAGAAACTTAAACACACTTTATTATTAATTTAGGATAGATTTTAAGGAGTTTAGTTTACTTGAAGTCCTGCAGTCAAAATGTTACCTTTTAAGTTTTACAAGTATAACTGTTTGTATTTATAGAGTCGTTTACATTTTAAAACTTAAAGTACTAAAGCAAAATGGAATAAAATAAAAAGGAATTTGAAAAATAATTTCAAAAATTGTTTGCCAAGGATATATAAACTAAATTGCAGAGCTAATCTAACTATCCGTCTAATTATCGCATCTCTATATAAGCGATGGGGGAAGACTCTTTCAGATCTAAAATTCAACACCTATATTGATTAAGGTTCCCTCAGAGACAAAAGAGCCAGAGTTGGGGGTGGGGGGCAGGAGCTAAGGGTGGGGTAGAGTGGGAATAGGAAGAAAAAAGGAAAACAATGCAAGGTAAAATAACATATTTTTAAAAAAGCAATAAATCTATGAACCAGCTACTTTGGTTAGTGAGGAAAATGGAGAGAGACAGGGATTCGAGCTAAGGGGTTAGAGAGGACAGCTAAAATACACAGGGCAGGGCATACCAACCTTTTGAGAGAGTGGTAACTTGACATATAATTCCAAATACAATTTAGGGAGATAGAACTTTGTGAGCAAAAACTGGGCAAAAATTGTTGAGTGGAGGTGGAACAAGAAAAAAACAAAACAAAAAAAAAAAAAAAACTGAAGCATAAATGTTCACATTTCAAAATGTAATCCCCATTTTTAGGCCACTCTGACTCTGTCTGGTTTAGTTCGAGTAATCCGTCAGTGATCCAATTTAGGGTTTCTTTTTTTATGCTGGAAAATGTCTGTGTTCACATATCCATTTAATTTTGATGGAGAAAAAAAAAGTGTGTGATTTAAAAGTCCGGTTAAATCCAGAAAACCATCTTCAGGTAGTTCAACAGTGAGTCCGCTGTTTTGTTTGAAAGTCCCAACGTCCACCTTGGTACTAACGTCCGATTTTATAAAGTAGTCACTCGTTTTGCACCGCAGGGAATTTTGATCAAGGCAGATTAGGAGTAAAGAAGATGTAATCCAGATTATTTTCTTCCGTTCCATGGATAGAGAGCGGCAATAACTCAGAAACTCCTTGACGTTTAATGTCATTTCTTCCCCAATAAAGAGAATGATTGCTCTCCAAACTTGAACTAGGTCCTCTGCAAAAGTCGGTCCTCAGGCGCGATTTAGTCCTCTAGCTTTGCCCGATTCTTTAATTGTATCCAGGGTTTAGTTATAGTTCCACAGTTAGAAGAGGAAACGTTAATCCACAAAGGCAAGGTAGGTTTCCTCCATTAGAGAGATTATTTAAATGCTCCAATCAAAACTTCCAGCTTGTGTCTTAATTTATATGATCCAAATATAGTCAAAGCTGACCTCAGCTTCTCCAAAATAAAAACAAACTCCACAGAAAAATAAAAATATGGTTAAAAAAAGTCTTTTGCTCACTTGTTTGTGTTGTCTCTACTGTGCTGACTCATCAGTAGAGGTCTCCCAATGCTCAATTTGTATTGCCCTGATTAGATATAATCCCAAACTCAAACGAATAAAAAAAGTACACAAATACATTTTTAAAAAAAAAGGAAAATGTAAACCATACCTTTTAGTATGAAGGCATATTCTTCACGAGTCATGCCAATGTTAATCCAAAAGTTGGGAATAAACATCCTGTGTAGGGTATCCACATAACTCCAACCCACGAAAGAAGTGAGCACCTCCGTGAGGTGAGAAACCAAATCAGACTAATCCAGACAATGGGCTCTTAAACATGTAATGTGTGCTGGTGTCTTGGTTGGTTTGTTACATGAAGAAAAGATGGGTGAAATTAATCCATCGAACAGGGCAGGTAACTCCACATATAGAGGAATCCCAGGGATGGCTGCTGGACCACTCTCTCTCTCTCTTTCTTTAACTCACTCTCTCACTCTTTTTTCCTCTCTCTCCAGTAATTTCCAATAATCCTGGGAAATTTTGCGGTATCCAATCTTTGCCCCATGTTTTCCACAACTGATCACTGCATCTCACAGAATATGACCAAGATAACCAACCTGATCCCCAACAGATGTTTAAACTCCTATCTCCTCAACAGATGCCCTCTTTTATAAAACATACTTTCATTTAGGAAACAGATCTATGTGAAATGTGAATCCGAGAGCTTTGGCTACACTCTGAGAACCTTAGAGATAATTCCCTTAGGTTTTCATTCTTGGGCATGACTTCTACTCTTTATCCCTAAGTAAGTAAATGAATAGATGGTGGAAAGATGCTTGGCGGAAAGGCGATTACCACAAACCAAGGTTCGCTCTGTCTTCAGAGGGCGAACTTTCTCCACTTACCCGTCTAGCCTGCGTTCATAGCGTCCATCTCTGCTGTGAAGCGACGTGGGGGCCCCATACACGGCCCCCCCAGTCGCCCTTGTGAACCCTGACACATCCCGGCTACGTGAGCCTAAGGACAGACTATCGTCCAGACCCCTCGCTGCACTAGGAATTGTTCCTGGTTCATTGTAATCTGTGCGCAGGTCTCTGTCCCCCATCTTGTTGATTGCATTGTGAGCCTTCTGAGCACTTTTAATGTCCACAAAATCCACAAAGGCTGCAACTCCTCCCTCTGATCCTCGCTTGGGCAGGACCTTGACGCTCTCCACTCGTCCATATCTGGGGGCGGGGGACACAAAAAAATCATCAAAAGATCATCAAGGCTACTGGTAGAAATTCGTTATCCCTGAAACATTAGAAACAGCTGACAGAATTTATTTCATTTACAGTTCATTTGTGATTTTCTAAATGCTTGCACGTGAGAGACGCTGCAGTGTGGTTACTATTGCTTTTGTTCGGCCCTTAGTTCTTACAAGGCAACAGTAACCCAGCAACTAGACTTGAACCTTGAAACGTTGCATGTTAATAAACATATATGCATGAAAATACACTAACGAACATGATAACCTCACAAAAGAAAGGAGAAAAAATACCTTCCATGAACAATAAATATACAGTGTTCATGACTTTAAAAATGTGAAGCTGTGTTTAAGTAGGACAGTATGTTGGAAAATACAAAAGTTCAAGCTATTTATAGATGTCTCCATCATTTCACAAATCATAAAAATTAAGATTTGTCAACTTTAGTATGATGCAACATGTTTAGGAATAACAAAAGCCCAGATAAGTTGGTCCTGGAGGCGGATGCTAAGCGCTAATCCTAGAAGGGCCAAGATCAACAGTGACTTCAATCATCTTAAAACAATCCTAACCTCAAGACATTAGAATCAGAATTTCTTTTGTTGTCATTACGCAAAACAAAACAAAAAAAAACACTAACATTTAAAAACAGCAATTCTCCAGGGCAGTGTAAAAATAATGATATATCAGAAAGCTGTTAAATGACCTTTAAGTCACTTTTTAGGTGTTATTTACTCAGAAGCTGGCAATTATTTACACAGGAAATGGAGGCAAGAGGTGGTGCACCACCAATAATCGTCCCACTTGAAACAAAATACTGAGAATATGTGAAGGTTTTTCGGACAAATTGATAAAGAAGTGAAGAAAAATGCTCATCAATCAATTAAAACACAAAAAATTAAGTCATTAACAGTGATTTTTTTTCTTTTTTGTACTGTGATCATGTTTCACACAGGAAGATCATTAGAACCGCACCACCTCCAACTTCCTGTTCTGAAGAAAATAAGCGCCAGCTTCTGTGTGATCGACTGCCTGATGTAAAAGTGGTTTGAAGCTTCATAAAATGTGCCTTGAATGAATCAATGTAATGTTTTAGATATAGGATTTGCTTTAAATTGGTAGAAACCGTTCGGTCTTAAAATAACCTTTAGCTTTAGCCTCCAGGACCAGCTATTCTACACAAGATCCCATCTATTCATCACGGTTCAAAGCTCCTACCTCAAATAATCATAATTTATCTGTTGAATTTCTATTTCAATCCACTCGTGATAAAGCTACAGTTATCTTAAGACGTTTTGAAATAAAATCTAAATAAATTGGGTAGCGCCTGCAATTAACTGCTTGTCGCTCATGGCGCTGCCATATATTATAGCGACGACTGGCTCTCCATTGCTTTCCACACAACTGAATTTTTCTGTCACATAAATGGGATGAAATTGTGAAACTTTATTTCAGCCAGCTGACTGGCAATGTGTATCAAGAGCTGCTTTACTCTATACTTAAAAAAAGAAAAATTTCTTGGCACCCTTTTTTCTCAAGTCCTCACTTAAAGGACTTTAACTTGTTGGAAGGTTTTTTTTTTTTTGTCTTCTTTTTACCCAGAAAGCATAACTTCCCAGAATCGGGTACACCTTGAATCTGGTATCTGATCCATATCTATTAAAACCAACAAGTCTGATAAATTGCCTTTAATAAAAACTGTACGTGAAAATTAAACTTCTGTAAGGTTAGCAGAGATATCAGATCTATTAAATTTACAAGCTCATTCAAATACAAAGCTTGGCTTTCCCTTCCCAAGACCTACTTCTGCTCACAGGTGATCAGTATTTGACTCAGTCGGTGACAATATTTTTTATTGGCATACTGGTTCCCAAACACTGAGCAGACCCCGACGCCATTTTAGAAAAGCTGTTCACACTGCTTACTCATTCTGCCGTCCCCCATCTTCAATGACTTCTATCACACACTGGGCTGTCATGCACCTGCATAAACCCCGACTACCTCTGGGTTACCGTAGGAGCTGAGATAGCAGTGCTGAAAATGACTCGCCAGCACCCTTTCCCTCCCAACCAACTCTGCTGCTGCAAGACCAGGCTGCCAGTCCCCCCCCCCCCCCTCAAAAGGAAGAAAAAAAGAAAAACATATCGTTACGCACATCATATCAAGGGATTATGTAAATAAAACGGCATATAGAGAGGCAGCCCATTACTGCGCCTTCTGCGGAGCACTATAAATCAGACAGGGAGCCTCTCTGTTTCTTGTAGTTCCCTCATTGCATCAACCCGAAAAAAAAAAAAAACAAAAAACCTCCGACAGCAGCAAGATTATTACATCGCTTTCACACTAATGCGTGTTTTGGAACATGCCAGACATTTCAGTTTCATTTTGTGTATATGTGTGCGTTAGTTGGACTATGTTTTGTATGAAGTCAAAACAGAAAGCTATGTTGAGGTGAAAAAAAAATAGTATTTATTTTTATCTCATTTTTTAACCGTTTGCTTTTAAGCACATATAGACTGGGGCTATGATTGCTATTTCATTGACAGCCCCAGAAAAGAGAAGCGAGAGCGCGCAGACAGACCGTGATAGACCACAGACACACTCATCCGCTAATCTACGTTTTATTTGTGCTCCAGTCCAGAAAAAAATAACCATTATAAAAGCTTAATGTCGATAAATGCTTAATCCGCTTTTTATTATGATTATTTTAGAAAATAAATGGATTAAACAAAAAGAGCCTCTACTCACGAGAAGGTATAACGGGCTAATTTAAGAAAGAATTGGATCTGATTTAGTTTGAACCGAAACACGCTGCTGGCTGTGCAATTCAGCAGCAGCAGCAGCAGCAGCTGTGGGGAAGCAGCGCGGTTTTCGTGTGGGAGAGGCGACCATTATTCTGCGCACGAAAGTAAACACAAGTAGTCTGCTGCCACAGACTCAGCTCCAAGCGCTGCACATCAGCGGCAGGGCATCAGCGCTCAGTCACAGCCTGCGAGGCTGCAACAAAGCTGCGGCGTGCAGGCTTTCCAAACCCCCCTCCTCCTCCAATCCCTCCTCCCAGGAAGGCTGGATTGTTTACATTGCCCGCTGTTAGCCTTTAACGTGTTTTTTCTTTTCCTTGAGGCGATCGGAACCAGAGTTGGGCTGCACTAAAAAGCCAGTGTGTGAAACCTGGTGGAAATGTGCAACCAACCCAACATGAAGGGGCAAGTTATAGCAGGCAATGAGTGAGTGGCCGTGGCCATATGTCTGCGAGTGGATGAGCCTCAGCTCAAAATGCAAAAAGCTGACAGCACAGTTGCCAAAAGGGACTTCGCTACAGGCTGAACCCCCTGTTTCATCCCGACTTGATTAAAAAAAAAGAAGAAGAAAACACAGACTGGGGGATGCTGGTCGTGCAAAAACTAAAATAAAATAAAGCAAAAACACAACATATGTATAAATGTGACTTACCGCTTGAAGTGCTCGATAATTTTCTCTTCCCGTACATTTTCGGGTAAATTTCCCACCCATAAATGTCTGGTTTCCCGGACCATACTGTGTGCCCCTGCTCCCCGATCATACAGATGAGTTTGCTGTGTCAGTTTCTCCGATGCAAAATACAAAAGATCTGAAGAATAAAAGCCGGGGCGAGTGAAGGAGCACAGCGAGCTGCACGCAAATCATTGACTGGTCGTTGTGACTCAATCAATGTAAACCATTAGGCTGGATCCCCCTGCACGCTGTTTGATACTCTCTTTGCTGTTGGAGGCGCGAGCTTGCACTCTCCTCGCGAACGCGCTCCGGTTCTGTTCCCGTGACTAGGCGCGTCCCTGACACCACGCGACCTTTGGGTGTCGAAAGAAAGCGTGTAGCTTCCTAAAAAGATGCAGCAACTTCGCTTGTAAATGAGAGGCGCACCGCGCAGGCGTGGCTTTGTGTGTGAACTTCTTTTTTTTCCTTCTTCCCGATGAGATAGTGCTACGCTCTTGCGCATGCGTGAGAAAACCCCTGGTTGAGCGATGGTGCTTTGACATCTGAAAAGCTCGCAGGAGGATCCCATCACTGCCTGTTAAGTACAGTAAAGGCGAGGCAGTTTCAGTACAAAGTAAACGAGACTATGTTTGATATTTGTGGGATGTTTCCTTATTCCTTTTTTATGAAGCTACCTTTATTCTTCAATGCACTAAACATTCTGAGAAATCTGCGCACATTTTAAAGAGCCAAGAGAGAGTTAGACTGAAGGTGTCTTCTATCATTTGCTATTCAAACCAAAGACAAAGCACCAGTAGAATCTGAGTTTAAAAATAGATGGGTGGATTTGCGACTGATGACCACAAAGCAAAGCTTTACATGTTTGGGTAATTTGGATTATCTCTTTGGTGGAGGACGATCTGCAATCTACAAATGTTTGCCTATATATTGTTTTTTGTTTGTTTTACATACAAAACAGTATGATGGGTCTGTTTGCCTTGCAGCATCCACACAGATTGTTATACAGCTGGGGGGAAATGAGTTATTACAACCAAAATGTGAGTGTACTTGTTACATCTGACCTTTCTTTGGTGAAAGCATTTATGAGGTCAGGGACTGATGTTTGACTAGCAAGTTTAAGGTGCTCTGTGCAGACCAGTTATATTCCCCACTCATTCAACTCTTTATGGACCTTGCTTTTTACCCTCAGATTTATTTGTGTATTAAGAAACAGAAATTCAAACGCAGAGATGGACCACACCCTCTTATTAAATATCAGTGATTTTGCACCAAGTAGACAATTGGACAAGTTTTTTTTAATGAAATATGACATATTATGACTTCTGTTCAAATAAAAAAAAATTAAAGAGTGCCCACTGTTTCCGAATGATAATAACTACAGTAATAAAACCAAAGTTCTTTACCCAGAGACTCTGAATAGAAAGTAGAAAATTACTTTCTGACTGAAGGTGCTGTTGTTTTCTGACATTCTCATAGGGAGGAAGGCCCAGGGTTGCCTATAATGTTCCTCGTGTTATAAAGAATTGTTCTTTTGTGAAATTCTAGAGGTGTTCCCAGAACAGACCGTACCTTCTTTATCAATTTGTTGGGCTTCTTTAAGTAATTTGCTCTGATGATGCGATCCCATCCAACGATGGCAAGAGAGCTCAACTTCTCCAAAACAGACTAATTGAAGGAAGGGGATTGATAACTTGGTGGTATGATGTGGAAGCAATCATCCAATCCTGAAAGGAAATCAAGCAAGGAAGAGAAATTTAGATTACAGATGCATGAAAAAGTCAAACGGTGTCACCATCACCAGGCAAAAAGTGGAGGTGGTGGAGAACTGTAGACACCTCAGTGATGCAACTTTGAAGCCGTCTACAGAGCAGACATAGATCCTGAGGAAGCTTAGGTTCTTCAATGTTTGAAGCAAGATGCTGCATATCTTTACTTAGCCTCTTGTCCATTTCCAATGCAACCAACCTCGCAGTATTTCAGGTATTTCTGCAAATGGCAGGAGTCTGTAATTAATGATAAGGTTTAAAATAAATTCCTCTAAAATTAAGTTAATTTAAAGGTGATGATTAGGTGTTTCTGACTGCCTTTCTTGGTCATTTTTTACACACTTAAATATAAAGAAAAGTAGACTGCTACTCGATGGTTGAGTACATAGGTTGAGCAAATGGTTTGTTTACATCAGGCTTCCCCAATCTCGGCCCTTGAGGGCCGGTGTCCTGCAACTTTTAGAGGTTTTCCTGCTTCAGCTCAGCTGATTCCGATGACTGCCGTTCAGCAAAAGGTTGTTAATCAACTATCAATGGAAATCAGCTGTGCTGAAGCAGGGAAACCTCTAAAAGCTGCAGGACACCGGCCCTTAAGGACCGAGATTGGGGATGCCTGGTTTACATCAACAAAATAAAAGTAGGTTCGAGCAAAATGGTGTCCATGTCTCCTTACAACCCATAAGCAGATACTCCTACCACTGTTCCACTGTTTCTTGCTTTCCTAATTTACTAATACTGTGGGTTTCCTAAGTAACGATACATGTCGCAGGTTATGAGGGATGGCTGGTGGTTGGTATTACATTTCTGTTGAGTTGACAGCTGAGCTTTTGCTGCTGTGCTTTCGGTGCACTGTGCAGGCAGTGATAAAGTTGAACAATGTTCATCTGACCTGCAAGTGGAGGCAGTCGCAAAGCAAAGTTCATATTCATTTACAAAAGGAGGAAATAAACACACAGAAAACAGAAAAACACAAAGTTCACCGTTTCCACCATGTTGTTGTCATCCTTCAACCTCCTTCACAGACTTAAACTTTTTTGCTTTCTTTGAAGGTTACAAGATGAAGTAAGAAAGGTAGTCAGCAACTTTATAACTTAGGGGTATTTTCTGCTAAATAAGAGGCGACAATATTAGAAGGCTACTGAGATTATAGGTCTTCTGCCAATTCTAAAGCACAACACCTAGGACTGAGAGTTTATGTCCAACCCATCATGAAGAGGAAAGTAAGGCATTTTTAAAGGCATCAGTTATAATTTGTGGAATATGAAATCATCTTGGTGAAGTGCACATCCAGTCTGCAATGTTTTATGAGTCGGCCTCAGATAGTTTTAATGGATGGATGGACGGACGGACGGATCATGTGCCTGTGAGAAAATATGGAAAAACCATTATCTGCTCTCGCTGTCCATACCATTCCAAAATGATCTGCAGGAGAAAAAAAAACACAATTTGTGAACCAACAGATTTTTTTTTTGTATTCTAGGAAATGAAAAAAAATGTAACACGTCAATTATAAGAATAGATAAATAACTATGTGCATATCAATCCCATTAAAGTGCTTTATTTGGTTTTATTTTACTTTTTTTTACACAATACAAGATGGCCTGCAGGACAAATAAAACTTTGAGGATGTCATTAGATAAAGAACTTTGACCAGGTGTTTCAAGCTATTGAGCAACATGGAATAATATGTATGTTCAAAGGTTTAAAGCAGTAGAGGTCAGATGCTTTAACAAAAAAAAGAATTTTAATGTATATACAAATAATACCCATTTTTAAAGTATTTTTTTCTAATACATTTGTACAGTTTTTCTACAAATTTTAAACCAAAATGCACCATCTCATCAGTGCATTATGCCCAGAGCTCCGTCCAGAGCAGTATAAAACATTTTTTTTATGCAGAGGTGTTTTGAAAAAGCTCTGTCTCCATGGCACCACATCTTTCTGCTTTTGTTACTATATTAAGCATCTGGACGCCTTGTGCGCATGCGCCCTGCTTGCCTATCAGAGGCCTCCAGAACAGTCTGGAACTGTCCGGAGGAGGCGTCAAGAATCTCACAGTCATTCCAGCAACCCTCGCTGCAGTCGGCTGGGTCCGGACACCGTCTTTCTCATTCCTCCTGAATGCGTCCTGATGTGGAACTTTATACCCTTATAAATCCATTAAACCCTTGGGAGTACAATTTACTATTTTGGTGGATCGACCAAACACCAAAAAGCAAATGTCGTCATCTGTGGTTTTCAGTTGGATTACTATGGACACTGGACCGTCAGGCTCACATTGTTCCCCATATTAATTTTTTGGAGAAGGAACTGGAATAACATAACAGAAAGCCTCTCTTGGAATATGTCTGTCTGCCCTCAGCTCTAAATAAAGACACGTCTTCATACCGACGTCAAAATGTGGATTTCATTCGATGTGGGTGTCAGAACATAAATCACGAAAAGACGACCAGTTTTGTAATATGTGCAAAGACGAGAACGACATCTTAATGTCTGTCGGACGTTAAAACAGTATTTGGTGAAATTGGTTAAAAAAAATGCCGGTTCCATACTTCGATTAAATGAAATTTCACACATTAAAAAACTGCTAAGCCTCTAGGGGCCTAGCTCTTTGTTCCACGCCATTTTGTGAGACTAACATCAGTAATGGTTTCGTCAGCCATTTTGCCTTTTTCATTTAAATAATGCGAAGCAACCAGCAAAACTAAAGAAATTTACACGTAATGTTGAAAGGTGTCAAAAAACACAGAATAAATCTCAGTTATATAGAGAATTTAAATAACTGAACTTGTTACCTAAGACTGTTTTGTTATCGGCGCTTCTGCCTCAGTTTACCTCACAATCGATTAATAAACACCCTGACACAAATCTGGGGTTTTATTTTATATGTCGTCAGTTTTAAAATAAGCATTACTGTAATATGCATCTTTAAAGTTACTTCATTTCAAATACACCACAGTTAAAAAGATAAGCCACTTTTTACTAGAATAAAACTATCCTTTATAAAACTAATGTAGTTTTACTAGCAGAAAAAAAGGCAATTGGGAGCATTCATATGAGCACAAAGGTTAAAAAAACGATCAGAAAATAAGAAAAACATAGACTTTTTTCCTTTATTTAAAATATAATGTTGTCAGCAATATGATATTTGTATCATGTTTGTACTTTAAGCAAAATAAATTTAGAAAAATTCTGAGCCAAAATAACATTTCAAAGTTAGCTAGACAGTAAATAAATAGAAGCCTCTTTTGTCAAAACTTTTAACATTATATTAATTTAAAGCTCTTTACCCTGAGGTCTGAGTGTTTTGCTTTTTGTTTTGTTTTTACTGTCAATTATAAATTAAAGTAGCTTACAGTTGTAGTTACAAGTTAATTTCTACCTCAAAATACTGTCTTCAACAATACAAACTAGAGCAGTTTGGTAAGAGTAGTGATTTATTTCTAATTGTATAGAGAGCAACGGTAATATGAGAACAACTAAAACAGATTAATCAATGCCAGTCTAAAAACTGTCCAGTAATCTGATCTTTGCTTATTATGACTTCCATAGAACAGTCCATGCTATCTTTGATGCTGCTTCTCTTGTGTCCACAATGTTTGTCGACGACGTCTCATTGTGTAGTTTGTAAAATCTTCTTTATCCTGTGAGGGAAGAACACATGACTGAAATAATTAAAAAGATAAAGAATAGTTACCATTAAGCCATAATAATCCTACTACTACTGATAATAGTAATAGTAATGTAACTTAAAGTCCACAGGCTACTAGCACCATGTTTTATTGTGCCATATATTCACATAGGTGTTACTTGACATCAGTTAAAACCTGATTATAAAGAAATAAAATCTCAGTTGATTTGACATTAGCATCCTCTTTATGCACCACCTGGGCATAGCAAGACTATTCGGTTATTTGTATAGCATATTTCTGCAGGAACACAATTCAAAATTCTTTAAAAGATGAAGATAAAAAAGAAAAAAATGTTAAAATGTGTCTTACATTAGCATCAAAGTTGATCCACAGGACAAAATTAATTATGATTCAGTCAACAGTTAAAATGAAAAATTCAACGACAAATTTAAACAAATTTATTTTTAACCCTGATTTTAAAAAAAATAAGGTTTTCTTTTTATTATTATTGCATTTATTTGGATGTTTTTTAAATAAGTGAAGCATAAAATCTGAAGTGCCTCCTGGGTTTGCAGAGTAGACTTGAACCAAAAGACGTGAGGCCTGGATGGTTGATTTACTGAGGATAATTCTCTAATGTATTTTGGTTTTAAGCCATTCAGTGATTTATAAACTGCAATAAATCTATTCTCTGGTATACAATAAGGACTTACAGTAAGAACTGGGGTGATTTGCTCTACTTCCTTATTTATGGTGAGGACGCAGGCAGCAGCACTCTGTATCAATAACAGCCATCTGACTGACTTTTTAGGCAGACCAATGACACTGTTAAACTAATTAATTCAGCTTAAGATAAACACTTGGATTAGTTTTTAAAGATCCTTTAGCAATATTAGTCTTTTGATCCTACAAATATGCTTCAGGTGATTGAAAGTCAGCTTGATTGAAAGGTAAAGGTCTGAGTCCATCACTATGCTTAGATTTCGGGGCTGATAAGTGGTTGCTAACTGTAATTAAGTGTGTAACTGCATGTATCGCCTGGATAGCAGAGGCTGGAGTGAAAATATAACAGTGACATGTTAAAAGAAGCAATGAAGAGCTGCTGCTGTAGTTTTAATAAAGGTGTTACATATTTTAATATCAATATTAAAAGTCATGATTGTTGTTTGACCTGAACTAGTTGCTAAAATTAAATTATTAGTATATTTTGAGTATATTTTTGAGTATATTTTTGCTTGAATTACCTTATAAATCCATTGTTTGTTTTTTTACCTGCTCTGTATTAACTGCATTTGCTTCATAAAACCAGTTTTTAGATACAGCAGGAAAAGATCTGGAAAGAATAAGTGGGCTTGTTCTTCTGCAAGTTACAGATTACTCTGACCCCAATCTGTCGTGGCAACCCTAAGCCTTTTCCCCTCCTGGGATAAAAGTTGAAGAACTTCTTTTTTTCTCTCCCTGGAATGAAGTTTGATAAACACATTGCTGTTCTGCTCCAGTTTACCGGTCTCTGGAGAAACCGACCGACCTGTGAGGACACTGCTTCCAGAAGATCCATGTTTGGGAGGAGACAGCTGGCCTCACCGAGGAAACATATTAGGATGTGGAACACGTCCGCCCAGCGTCCCACAGTCAGCATCAAGACCATCAAACCCCCGAGGCGCACAACAACTGCATTGAGGACAGCTTGGCCACTCGGCAGACTATGCTGCTGTTCTGTAGGATTAAGATTTAAACAGAAATAAAAATAGATATTTGGGTCTAGCCAGCTGCTAAAACATTAAAATCTTTCTATAGAAAAGGTAATGGGTGTTATTATTATGCTCAAAGATGTGTGTTTTATCATAAACAAGGCAGAAGCATTAGCATCATTGAAACCCCCAGATGCTGGGTTTGAATGGTTTCACATGACCCTCACCCTGCGTGTGAACCACCAACAATGTGTAGCAGATGGTCAGTGGTGTCCAGAACCGCAAGGCCTCGGTTGCAGAGAGAAACTGCTGGTTAATGACTGATACAGCTGCCAGCACGGCCACAAGGAAGGCAATGACCATAGCCCTGCAAAGCATGGGCAGCAGATAGCGGCCTGAGGTGAGCAGGCCGATGCAAATGCCGCAGTAGCGCTGGGAGCTGTGGAGCTTATACAGAGCAGTGACATGATGCAGAAGGGCTGCTGCCTTCTTTGCCAGATACCAGCTGAGGGCTGCTGCCAGGAGAAGGCATAGCCAGCGCTGGGACGCCCCCTCATGGAGAAAGTGCAAACTGCAGCTGATGGCGCAGCCCAGGGAGAACTGGCTTTGAACTAAGAGCTGCTGCAGAAACTTTCTGGTGTCCTGGAGGGGAAAGTCAGAATACAATCAATCACGACAAAGTGATAGGAAGATTTAATACATGCAATAAATCGGTGCGAAATGATGAAATATAGAAGTCAACTCATCAAAAGACTCCTTTGGGAAATGCTTAACAATCTTTGTTCAATTATGCTATGAGGCATGGTTTTATTGGTTGACAAACCTTTTCTTTCTGTCTCATAAGTAAACATACACACAATGTTAATTATATATTTTTTAAAATGGTTGCCATCTTTGATGTTCCTTTGTACACAAAATGTTTTTCAATGTCTAATCTCTGGATGTTGCAAAAATACATCATCATCATGATCACATACATATTTATTCTCAGCTTTAGCTTTAGCTATAATCAGTCCTGTTAAGTAAACATGATGCTCCAAACTATAGTTGAAAAAGTGGACACTTCTAAGAGGACACTCTGTTCTGGAACCACGCTACAGAAACAGTCCATCTCATGTGGTAAGAGCAGCGTCAAACAGCAGGTTAATTCAATTTGCAAAAGACTTCATTCTGAAACATCTTTAAATTTTTATACCACCACAAACTTCAATGGATTTTAATTAAGATTTTATGTGACTGAACTATTATTTAATGAATGTGGCAGTGTGAGATAAAAAAATGTTTTGCTTTTCTTTTATTTTTCTCAAACAATAAAACTCTATAAAGGAGGTTTGACAGACACAGTTTGTTTGAATTTTACCAGTATTACCTTACCGGCCCAGCTGTCAGCATCCCAGAGACTGCTCGCAGGCAAAACTCCAGTACCACCAGCGACGCCACACGGGACCCCACTACGGCCAGTATCCCAGTCACTAAGACAAATTGGAGCATTCCAACAAATCCATGTTTAGCCCTCACCGGGTTACTGCGTGGCCCCACACTTGATGTGTCATCATTATTTTTGGCATTCCAGCTGCAAAATACGGAAAATATGAAATAAGGGATAAATATTATTTAAAGAAAATATAAATAGAAACCATAAGACAGGAAAAGACTTATCTGTTTTCCTCACCTCTCCTCTATCAGTAGATGCACTCTCAATAGGGGGCATAGCACAGAGATCCCACATGCCCCCACCAGCCCTGCAAGTCAACCAACAACCACTTTTAATCACAAATAAGCTCCTAGATGCAGATTTATTCATATTCATTTGGACTCAAATCAAAACAAGCATCGGTCTGGCCTACATTTTTCTTTTTCACCAACTTCTCCCAAACCACAATTTGCTTTTGATTTCATCCAAGACTCACAATGTTGGATAAAAAAAAGTGTACCAAAGTAGGCTCAAAAATCTATAAAACAAAACAACAATGTATCATCCCCGGTCTGAATAATTCAAGAGCAGATAAGGAACCGATTCTCTCACATCTATCAGCCTGAAAAAGAGTTTTTCAGAAGCAAAGGGAACATCTCAATGATCCCCGAAAATATTCATCAGACTAAAACAAAATAGGAACCTTTTGGAGTTGATCACCTAGCATAAAGCTAATAGTGTTTGAGATGAAGAACATCATACTTACAGTCTGACATAATTATGGCTTCTATAAATGAATCTTTTAGAGTGACCTAGTCAAAGTCTGGACTTAAAAATGTTTGAGATGCTGTGTCATGACCTCAAACAGGCAGTTACATAGCAAAAAAAGAAACATCCATAGTTGCTCACTTTGACCAATTCTACACAGAAAAATGGGCCAAGTTCCTTCACAGTGAGGTAAAATAAACAATCACCAATCATTGGAACCCACAGATAACAGCAGTGGTTGCTAAAGGTAAAAACATTTATATTAGATTTTGGGAGTAACTACTTTTTATATTTGTTATATTTAACATAAATTTCACCCAACTATTGGAATTTAGACAATGTTAAAAACCTCCAGCCTTTTACACACATTCATGACAGCCTGTTAAGCATTCTGACTTTATAAGAAATAAATGAAAGAGAAGCTCACCTTGAAGTAAACCAACCAGAGGATTTGTGTCCAGAATCAGCCACCCAGGTAGAAGGTAGGAGGTCGGAAAAAAGGATAAAAGAAAGGAAAACATGTTTTTTACGACTACATGGAGGATGAAGCTAATAAGTCATTGCACCCTCCTGACTCATATATTCTGTTTCTCAGATCGGATTTCAGAACGGTTGGAGTAGCTGTCCCGTTTTCATTTCCTGTTGTCTCAACGTTGAGCTTTGCTCAACCCAAACCCGTTCAGTGTACTTGTACCAAAGGTCATCAGCTGGAGCTGTTTGAGGCAAAACTAGATAGCAGAGGCTATTCCTCTCTGACAAAGACTTTCAGCTGTTATTCATTCTTCCATGAAGCTCTCTAAAATGTATTCTGACAAAGACAAGTCACTTTAGGAATATTCAAATTCACCCACTTTGTGTATTTAGATACTCTTTCTGACGTACCTTATATCAGGTTAAGTTTACCTGCACTTTGCATACCCGGTAATTAAAACCAGTATTCTTAACAATAAGGTACTTTTCTTAGGTACTTACTTTCATTACACGCAGATTGATATATTTCAAGTGTTTATTTGTTCTTATATTGATGATCATAACTGACAACTAATTAGAATATTACTTAAATCCAATACAATGTATGTAAATATATATATAGATATACATATATATATATTCATATTCATTTGGGCTCCATATTTCATTTGCAGATAGATAGATAGATAGATAGATAGATAGATAGATAGATAGATAGATAGATAGATAGATAGATAGATAGATAG
>JAUZNJ010100662.1:0-21237 GCA_034780135.1 Jordanella pulchra
GTTAGCCAGGAAGTCAGATAAAGGGATTCAGTGGTTCTGGTTCGGATGGTACCTGGAGTAGTTCCGAATGATCCGGGTAGGGGAGCGCCAGTGGGATCCAGAGAGTGTGATCAGAGCAGAGTGATCAATGACGATCAATGACGGATCGAGGAAATATGAGCCAGGAACCCAGGTGCGGTCCTCCGGACCGTAACCCTCCCAGTCGACGAGGTACTGCCAGCCGCGACCTCGCCGACGGGAGTCCACCATCCGGCGGACGGTGGGCACAGAGAAAACAGGATGACAACAGGAAGCTTCAAAAACAAAACTAAGACAGACGGATCACGACATATAGCGCCAATTCACAACACATGTCATCTCAAGGCACTTTACAAAGACAATTCAATCAAATCACTCAGTCAGATTAGTTAAAAGTTTTCTTTCTTAGGAAAGCCATCTGACTGAATTGACTCATTGATTCAACAGCTATCCCTCACACCCAGCATGCATGTAGCGACAGTGGAGAGAAAAAAACTCCCATTAAACAGGAACAAACCTCCAGTTAAATGGAGATCAGGCATTTCTAAATCCTGGTAGAATTGCGATAGGGGTTAGAAATGGCTTCTTCTCAACATTTAATTTCTTGAAATCATGGCCAAAAAATATATATGTAATTAATTCTCGGCATGGGCAAAAAATCGATTCAATGAATTAATTCACATTTTTTTTGCCACTTTGAGGCCATTTTTTAAAAAGTGAATCAAGTTTTTGCACTAGGAATATTTTTGTCTCCCCAGAGCTTCTGTAGCTGGAGCCTTATTCTCATGTTGCAGTTTTGGCGAGCGACAGCATCACATGAAACAGCAAGCGACATCATGGCTATCAGTGAGAGTGGAAAGTTTGTTCTCAAGAAAGGAATAGAATCATCTGTTGTTTGGAACAGCAACACGCTTGGAGCAAGATATCCCACGCTGCAACATTTGCATAAAGGTTAGTGCAATTAAAGGCAGCAGCACCACAAACCTTTTTTCATCACCTGAACCAGAGGCATCCAGCCAAATATCGAAACCAAGAAGCCCACACTAACCCACGAACCTCAGCTGGGAAACAGCTGACTGTTGCAGAATCTTTCCAAATTTTTGTTGATGTTACTATTTTTCACAAAACAGAGGTGTTACCCCCATTTGTCATTTAAAATTCTATGTAAAGTGCAATTAAGGACAGAGCATTAACTAAGAAAAATTTTTTAAGTTGTCGTAATTTTTACTTATTGTTTAAGTAGGCGGGGAAATCAGGGGAAAATAGGAAAAAACAAATCGTAAATCGTAATAAAAATTTTAAAAAATCTGAGATTTTATTTTTAAGCCATAATGCTCAGCGCTAAGTCATTTTAGGTACCCCTAAGTTTTTTTTTCTTTAATTCATGCCATTCGAGTACTTTTTTTTTTTTTTTTTTTGTATTATTTTCAGCTAATATAAAAAAAATGATGTGCATTTTCATGCAACATTTCAGACATATCAATAAAGCTGACTATGGAAGCATTCACAGTCTAACAGCAATTTTAAGATTGAATCTTTTCAAAGGTACTGGCTTTCTTGTAACTCAGAGTGTCTAATGGGAAGCTGCTGTTGATGTGAACAAGGTGGGGTACCACCTGTATACATATAGCTGTTGACTACTCTTTGGTTCCAACAGTAGGATCTAATAGAAGCCTGGGAAACCAATGCCGTTGGATAAGTTTGTTTCATTACATTGCTCAATACAAATCATTCGCTATATGCAAACTCAACTAATATTTCACAGACATGGTTAAAAACCAGCTATTGTGCATCAGATAAAGTCACTCACCTGAGTGATTAGCATGAGGTGTGGAGGCTGAAAGATCCCTGGTTTGAACAGCCAGTTTGGATCTTTGACTTCTAGAAGTCACCAGGAACAGTGAAGAAAGGACCTCACCCTGTAGCCTGACCTGGGGTTGGGGCTTGTTGGAGAATCGCTAGTGTTCATTTAAATCCTAATGGGCCAAGCCTAAGTGACAAATTTCTTTCTATTCTCAAAATATTTTTATAAAGATTGCATTTGTTTATTCTACACTTTTTATTTAAGTCAACTATGTGTTTTTCTGTCAATTCCTTTAATGTGTAAAACACTACTTGGCAAGAGAGTTTTTTTTCTGTTTGTTATTAATTTTTTGGCTCCTGTTTACTCATTGACCGAATCAAAGGTTTCTCATTCCTTTTGTTTGGTGAAAAGGCCTTTTTTGTTCACTTTTATCTGCCATAGTTTGCATTCAGTTCAGGTTTCTACAATTGGATTATCTGTCTGTGCAGCTATTTTGATTTTCTTTGGAAAAAGGTTGGTGTCATCATTCATTAGCCTCTTGTGTTTTTAAGGCATTTTGCAGATGAAGCTTGGTGTATCTTTTAATCAAAGATACTTTTACAATGTGATTCTGACATGTTCTATAGATTTCTGATACAAAAAGGTTGTACATGTGCCCTTCTAAAAAAGTATTAAACATCAAGGAATAGATCAAAAAATATAATGTGATATTGTAGAGGGGAAATATAGCCATACCGTCTATTTTGTTAACTCTATATATGATGTGTAAATGTACTATTTGACTTCAAAATTCTAATCACTGAGGGATTTTTCGTCTATAAAGGAAACAATGACAAATAGTGGGAGTAGTAAAAGTGGATGGTGGATTTTTGGCTGGAAATAAAGCACGTTTTTTAAACACTTCCTAATCAGTTTATGTTAAGTGTCAATGATCTTAGTCTGGAGTGTTACTTTATACAACTTCTTAATTTTTTTCAGATTTTAGGTTTTGTGGCGCAATTTTGAGAAGAAAGAAGTATCTTATGTCTTGTAGCCAATCTGCACACCCAAAGGCATGTGTAGTCATAAAAGAGAAAAACAATGATATAATATATAAGAAATATCAACATAAGGTCCAAAATTATAAACACTGGTTTTCAAATGAACTTATTGCTATAAATTTGAATTACTTTGTGATCCCAGTCAGCGAAGCTCTTTACTGATGCAGCCCTATTCACCTGGCTTTGCAAGTGAGATTTTTTTTTTTTTTACTAAATTTCTCTCCTGGGATTAATGAATTATACAGTATTTAAGTATTGAAATTAACTGAATTTGGGTTTCTTTTTTTATTGTTTACATTTACATTTAAAATAACGTGATTGTTTTCACACCATGTCACAAAGCATCCCACCAGCTCTCTCTACTGGTTTTCTTGTTAATCTCTAATGCCTCTTTGCAGTTATCTGACTATTCCTGCAGCACAGAACTCTGTGCATTCTTTTTTCACTCCTTTTCTCCATCTAGTCTTTTTTTGTGCTGTGCAACAGTGAAAAGAGACGGTGAAACTACACTACCCTGTGGTGCTTCGTTAAACTTTCGCCACCCTTCTAAATATTCACTTCTACCGTCTTAACCATCAAATAGTTATATGATGGTTATGTATGGATTTAAATATTTTATTTGTATGAAATGTTAAAACAAATCAAACTGATTTTTTTGTTATTTTTGAATATCTAAGCTTTATCTTTGTCCCAATTATTAATTCCTTCCTCTACGGTTTTTCATTGATAGTCTGATTTTTCTGTTACCATCACATTTATATCTATATCCTTTGTTTTCCTTCTCACATTGTTTCATTTCCTTAAACATGATGATGTATACCTTGTGTGTGTGTGTATTAGAGTAAATTTCAGGGGGAAAAAATACAGAACCTCCTTCTGTTTGATCCAAACAAAGCAATTAAGAGTTTTCTAATGTGGGTAAAACAGTGACAGCTCATTAAATCGACACAGAATTGTACAATAAAACCAATTTATCTCTTCGGAGGTGTCCAAAAATGGTTTTGGTTACTAAATTAAACATAAAGCCTTATACATTTATTTTTTTCAGTGGGGAAATTTAATTGATATTAAATTGGTTTTATAAAACAACTCAATAATAACTAAAATTGTTTTGTGCCTGCTGGCAGATATAACTTTTTTACCATTGAGATAATAAGAGAGTGGAAACTTTTTCTATATGTTAGGACACAATCTGAATTGAGAAAGTGGAGTGGGCTGAGTTTAGATTAATGTTAATGTATGTCACTATATCAGAGCCTATGGGGAACAGTGTCACAACAAACATTAGACAATAGTGAACAATCAGTTATGCTTTGTATGAAAACAATCTTTAAATTCCAGATTATTAAGCTATTTATTTAACATGAAAACATATTTTGGTCTCCTATGTGACTTCTCCTTTCCTTGCTCTGTTCCATATTAATAAATATCTTATCAGTAATTCAGAGCCCATCAGTCATGAAGTCAGTCACTCATGAATGAAATAGAGCTGCCCTCCCACTCCAAACTGGAGATGGTTGCTTCGCTCTGTATCCAAATAAGTATTCACTTTCATCTCTTTAATTTATTTCCACACTTGAATTTTTTTCTCCTTCTGATTTTACTGTATATGTGCTGCACTGACCATGCAAAATATCTATACCATCTAATTTTGACCTTCTCGAGTTTCAATAGTCAAAAGGAAGGCTGAACATTTATTTCATTACTATCCATCCTATGTGAGATCAGCAACTGAAGCAATTTAATAAGCTCCAATCTTTTTCAATCAACATCAGATGGAAATGTGGGAAATAATGGAAAAATGTTTTCTTCTTCTAATGAAGATTAAGATCTTATTAACATAGAAAGAGCTTTGATTTCTAAAGAAGACTGTTTCAATTAGATCTTGAAAATGAGTTCCTAATTATGACACATTTCAAAGTTCCATCTGTCAACCAATTTTCTACGTAAGGGCCAACTTTCCACCTGCTGCGTGTTTTTGCATTATGCAAATGAAGCAACAACCAGTAAATATGCTTGTTTTGTTTGATTTCGCAAAAATGTGCATGAAGGAGATAAGTAGATAAGAGTTTCCAAATGTATCCCCTGACAGGAACCATTTGGGTAAATACTATAATAAAGATTTTGTTCGGAAAATTCAGAAAATTCAATTTAAAATAAAAACCTAGCCAAAGTAAAACCCTTCACCATTTCTTTTTTTTATTACGAGATAGCAGTTTATTGTTATTCATTCATTCAGATTAGTTTTAAACTTTCAAACGAGAGCATTTATTAGTCCTATATTTTGATCACCTTTTCTCTAATCTTCATCATCCTGTGGAGCTAACTGATGTAGCAAGGCTTTAACAGAACACAGGTTTTACTCCCTGAAAGCTGCAGTGCAGGTCCCAGATCTGCATTTTTAAAAATGTGTTCTTAATTGTCACACACGATTAAATTAAGAAAAAAACGTTTCTTGCTCCAGTAATCTTTGCTCTGAGTTTTAATGTTCAGTTCCTCATGTACTCCTTAGAGGTGTCTTTGGTTTCCCTTCATGATTCCTGTTTGTTGTTTCCTCTAGTATTTTATTCATCTTTATCACTGCCTCTTCAAACCTATCCATTAATGCTTATTAAGGACTTGACTCTTTCTCACATTTACCTTTACAACAGCAGGTCTACTTCTGTCCTTCGGGTATCTTGTTTATCTCTTGCTTGTTTCATGGGGGATAAAATGAATCATTCATTTCTACCCACTTGTTGGCTGTCTTTCAAGTTGCAGTGAGGTTATAAAATCTGCTTGGTGTTCTGTGTTTTTTTTTTCTTTCAGCATAAAATCAAGAAAATCAAGAGTCTTTTTCAGAGAATTGTTAAATTCACACACTAACACACAGCTTGGGCCTTTTTTCAAGCTGAAGTAAAAGTAGAAGAATATATTTGTACATTTTGAATGCTGTTGAGAGATTTTCAGATTTGCTCTTCAGAACTTATTTTACTCTATAGTCACTGCTTGCATTTGTATTTTTGGCCCAGATAGAGTAAAATACAATAGATAAAGTAGATAAACAGAATGCTTTTAATGTTAGCTGCATCTATTAGGAAATGCCATAAATAAAAGCATGGTACAGTGCAGGATAGAAAACAGGGTCAGTAGCTGCAAATGTTTGATCTGTCTGTTCCTAAAGTTTGTCAGACCAGTATTGAGATCCCGCAGAGGGTGTTTGATTTTCTTGGTGAATTTCTACAAATAAAGAATCAAATTAGGAGGCGACCATAATAAAATAAATTGCAGTGGACCTCCCTATCATGAGGGTAGCTCCAGGTAGGTAGTTCCAGGGAGCAGTAGAAAGAAAGTACTATTCTGAAAGTGAAGGAGTGTTTACCTGTTATCATGATGGACAGCTCTCATGTTTTATACTGTGACTAGGAGAGGTGATGACAGCACAAAGAGTAAAAGTGCCTGGTAGAGACCAAAGTGAATGAAAAATAGCTATGCCATGCTGGAGCTGTATAACATTTTGAAATAGTCAAAAGATTTCTTTATTTTTAGTTTTGGATGCTTTTTGTTTACTACATTTATAGATAAAATGTCATGAAATAACTGAAAACCATAATAAACAAAAAAAAAATAGGCAATTATATCACAGTTTGGTATACATTTTATTTTTAGAGAACCAAAGTTTATCTTGTTTGAGTTTGAAATGAGGTCAAATTAGCTTTTAAATAATTAAGAGCAATTTGAGGGTGTTCAGCCCAATTCAAAAGGCAAATCCAAGGAGGTAAATAAAACAATATTTGGTAAACTGTGTTATAAATGATTTGCTCATTCAGAAATCAATAACATTTTAGTTCATTGATACTAACTCTCTGTGATTGATCCTTATGGAATAGATACAAGTAAGGCCAACTTAGCTTCTTAAGGCTAAGCTGTGAAACAACACAGCTAGCAGCTAGCAAACTTGTTTTAACAGACTCTTTTGTTCATATTTTGGCAATCAAGTGTGATTAGCAAACCAGGAACACATAAATGTAAATATCATATTAGTGTTTGAACCATTAATTAGATAAAGCTTCCTTTAGCTTTATAAACATCAACTAGAAAAGGTTGCATTTCCTGCAAAAATGCAGTGCGAATGCTTTTCGATAAACTGTAAGCTGTAGGCTAAAAGTGGCAGAAACAAGCAGAAGTTGAAAGCAGAACCTGCATCTTACAGAATTCACACTATTGAGGTACAGTGTGATCACCAATGGTTTCTTCTTAGCTTGCGTTTGTTGGGTGCTGCAGTCTGTTTGTTGTTTGTGGAGAACTGTTCTTCCCCACCACGGGGAGCCAGGATGTTGCTGCAGATGGACGTTGGTTCCAGCACACCTGTTCTCAATCCTCATCAACCACTCCAGCTTAAGAGGAGCAGGCGGCAGGTCCTCCAGTGCCTGAGTGTTTGTTGGTAATGTTACTCTGTGCCTTCCTGTGTTTCGTCTCTATAAAAGCTAACCAAAGAACTGATTTCTTAGTAACATGTTTATTGTATTCTCATCTCCTCAGGTATCTCCTCTGTGGATCTGTTCTCACTGGATGCCCAAGTTTCACCTAGTCCTTCAGTTTGTTCTCCTGGTTGTTCAAGAGTCTCCAGCTGGAGTCTCTGGAGTCGAACTAGCCTGCCTGCCCTCCAACGCTTCCTCCATTTGTAATCCCTAGTGATTCCTCCACCTCACATCAGCTCATGGCTCCAGAAACCCAGTATCTGCTCTCCCCCTGTGAATCCATCTCTCCACTCACAGTAAGCCCGTTCTGTTAAGTTTAACCTTCACGTCAAGACCCCCTCCAACTTCTCTCTCTCTTATTCGGTTCTGAGGCGTTCTAGTTCCAGTGACTCCCGAATATTAGTCCTACATTTAACGCTCATCTGTTCACTCACAAAATAAACTTTGTTTATTCTGATAATCCTGCTTATCTGGTGTTTCTTCATGTGGATTAAGCGGTTAGCTTTGAACAACATGGCAATCTTACACAACAGTAAATGCATGAAATTATCTAAGATCATCAAAAGCTCAAATTGTTTATTTTAATGCTTTCCCCAACTTTACCAGACCTGCAACTTCTGATCTACGTTTTGGAAAAGTGAGGTGTCTCCAAAGGTCAGGAAGGGTGAGCAAGTCGGGCCTACAGCAGATAAGCTAATGTTCTTACCTCTCAGATGAAAGCCTTTGGTCTCTGGCATCTCAACATTTCCTGTAAACTCAGAAAAACATTGTAGAAAGTCTGGTTCTGAGATTGCCAACAGACCCACTTAACATTGGCAGTCAGAAGAACCTTTCATTCATGGGGTCTCTCTGATGTGACTGACTCAGACGCAGCTGCAAAAAAGCAGATGCTTTATCCCTAACCATGAAGTGGGCAGGATCACATGTTGCTATTGGAGAGTCTTGTCATGGTACTGGGAGAGGGGGGTTACAGTAGGTGGAGAGGAGAGTGAGGCAGAGAAAAATCTTTCTCAATCAATGTTCAAAGAAAACCAGCCTGGATATTTTTTCTCATTGTCCAAGACATACTGTATATCATGGCGTATAGCATCACACTGATTGACAAAAACAATTTTCTTTGATCTGGTCCCTAATGTGGCTCCAGTATAATCTGTTCATGGAGGTTATGTGGCACAGAAGGATGGAATGTATAAAGATACAATACAGAATTTCTAAAATCAAAAGCCCTCCCAAAAAACAATATACAAATGAACTGATTTATGAGGAGTATAATTCATGTCATGATGGATAGATGTCAAACAAGAACTGTAAGTGAACATTCACATTCTGTGCATTTATATATCTCTAAGCTGAATCCTCATTGTCTATCATCACCATCTTCAAAGATAAATGAAACATAATGATGCAACCAAGGCTATTTATTCAAATGCTGTTATTCTTAAGAGGATAATATAAAGTACAAAAGTTCATCTTAAGGTCCAACAATAGCAGGAAACATGTTCTTCTGTTGACTGGGCTACAGAAACAAAAGAAGTTATTGGTTTGGCAAATTACAGGCCGTGATAACAGTAGTAGGCATCCTTGTTTGTGTTAATTAGGCCTGCTAGTTCAGAACACATTTGGCCATTACTGAATAAACTGGTTGCAAATGAGTTTGTACAGTAAATAAGGAGAATTGGGAGCTCATCAGTTGCAAACGCTTTCAACAGCACTCTGGGGTTAACGCATGTACCCATCAAAACTGTTTGCTATATTCCAAGCAATAGCAAACTTTAGAATAGGTTCTATTAGTGTCCTATTTGCTCTGAAATGTAAACACAAACATTTTTTGTTTTACCTAACTAAATGAGAAATGAAAAGTTTGGGGATACAGAATAGAATAGAAAAGAAATGCTCTTTATTTACCCACAGTCAGAACATTCAGATGTACCAGCTGCAAAAGTGAGACACAACGAAAGCACACATAGAGGTTTTTGTCTACACAAACATACATATAAACAAACTGTTGTAAAAAGAGACTTTACAGTAAGGTATATTAAATACGTTAAAAGGCTCACCGTACAAAACTAGTATATTTATTGTGAAGGAAATTTTCAACCATATAGGGTTATTTAAAATGTGTAAAAAAGCATGCATGGTTTCAAGATGAAGTACAAAGAATGAAAAGTAACAGTAACAATACTTTTCCCTCTGTGCTGAAGACTGCCAGTACAGGAGATGACTTAACAATGTCAATGCTAATGAAAATTTTTTTTAAAGTATTTAGTAAATTTTAGTCACCAGTGTTACATTTCTTACACAAAACAATAGGTTATAGACCTTGATGTTGATTCTGAAAAGACTATAAAAACCATGTCCATGCTAGAGACGATTTGTGTAAAAAATCTTTTGTCATTCTCAGTTTTTTAAAGCTCTTTTCCTAGTTTTTCTCACAAAAAAGGGAATCTGACTTTCATTCCACTCTGCTCTCAAGAAAAGATTAAATATTGATGTATGAAAAAATAAATCAAAAAGGTTTTTTTAAACATTTATATCTATATAGTATTTGTACAAAAGAGAAAGGCAAGGTTGGAAGGACATCGTGTTTAAAGCGAATCCATTGCTTACGCACAAGTGGTATGAAATATAATAATCCATCTCACCACTGAAAAAGTATCTCTCGTTCAAAACTAAAGGGAAAATCATTCACCTCCTGGGATGGTGTTTGATTTTGTAGTTGTGGGTAAGTGCAGCGACAATTAACCTGCTGTCTCTAGATATATTTTGTGGAGGTAATAAAAACACACAATTCATATTAGCATGCATTTCTTACCCAGACTACATTTTACCATTTGAATAAAATTGTGTTTTTGACTTTAGAGCAATTTAACTTTTATTTTTCTCATTAGGTTCTGAGTAAATTATATGCATTTTTTTCTTGATTACATTTAGAAAATCATTTTATTTATATTACACATTAGTTCATGTAGGGAAATCAGGCATAATTACCTAGTTTTATGTTTTTTCTTTGTTTTTCTCCCAAAAGTGTGCTTTCAGTCTATATTTTGAAATTAGACTATGATGTATTTTCATTGCCACTCTGTGCTGCTGTCTTTATTTTACAGTTAATTGGTTTCTGAATGGATCACCATCATTTTAGTTTGGTTTATCTTGTATTCAAGACGAAAACATAGCTGTTTGCATAATATCCCTCACATACCATTTATAACAGCATGCTGTCCTCAGTGTACCTGGAACAAACTGTGCAAATGTCTTTTTATCTTTTATAAGCATTTCTTCCATCTGCACTGTAACAGAGCATCCTTGAATTAAATAGACTTGTCCTCTAGCTGTCTCTTTATGCTCTCATTGCATCATTCATTCACATGTTCTTTTAAACATTGGATTGGTCTTCTCTTTTGTCTTTTTTCCTGTTGCTCTATTATCAGTATGTTTATATGAAAGAAAAATAGCTAAGCATTAAACACACCTGGCCTTTCATGGAACACTTGTGGGGAGAGAAATACTTTTGAAGGAAAGTAGAAAGTAAGTGATGTTTAAATTCTGCTGCAAGCCATGTTGGGGTCAAAAACATCATGCAAATCTCTTTTTATCATCAATTTACTGTTTACTTATTATCTAAGCATAACCTCTTTTGCTGAAGAATTTACTTCAAAGTAGACCAATAAATCAAGTTCTGGTTGTGGACTTACTAACGTACTTATGCTTCAGTTATAATTTTTCTAACATACAAAACCAATAAATCCATCATAATGTCATACACACCTTTAGGGTATATGTTAACAAGTGAAGTACATTTTAGGACTTTTTTATGTTTGATGGGTTATGAACATTATTTGAAAGAAATCCAATTGACTAATTTTGTTTTTGTAGTCCTTAAATTTTTCATAGTTCATATTTTGCAGGGAGCAACACTTTTCTTTTGATGACAATTTATTCAAATGTCACATAGACAGGATGGTTTCTCAATTTAAGATGAAAGTGTTTGAAAATACCATCAACTCAGCATGATGAAGATTGCTACAATAAACGACAGAACCTTTGCACAGTAACTGTTCACCACTGAGATAATCGTGCAGCATTTCTGGGAGTCTTCTCAAATTGAAACTGACTAAATGAGGTCTTCGGCAGACAGTTGCCATATGCAGCATCTTCCCAATTGAAAAAAAATGCAATCTTGAACAATGGATTTAATGAGGTTTTTCAACAGGATGTGAAAGTGTCTAAACGGTTGGATGTTCCTGTGTATAAAATAGAATGAAAAGGGTAATGATTTGCTAAAATGTTAAGAGAATAGATGGATTGTTTAAAATCCTAATTGCTGCATCTATAAAATGTTTAGTTCAAACGATTTTTCAGAAATTATTCTGCACTGCAGGGCACTACGCGTTCTGACATTTATTTTAAGAGTTAGTTTGGTTCCCCCTAGTGGGTTCACTGAGTATGAGCACTAAAGCTGTAACATTTCTTTCAGCTGCACCTCTTTTTCACATCCCCTTAATCATAGCTCCCTTTATTGGCTTTCAAACACAGCGACAACCTGGTAATTTAATTAAGTCCAATCAAACAGGGCTGATGTAACAAAGGAGAATCAATGTGACTAATTAAGCAAATGGGCTTTATAGACTCGACAGAAGAAGACCAAAAGCAGAGAAGACATTGGGTGTTCAACTTTTCTCGGTTTGAAAGATTTAGGAGGCATATGTGTTTCTTTAATACCATTATTTTTCCTGCCCCAACTCCCAACATGCAATAAATCACAAAGAAACAGAGGTGTAAAAATTCACTGGTCTTTGGTTTAATTGGTATCGGAAAAGTGAAATGAGGCATCATGTTAATTAGCAAAATGAGGAATGCAAAAAGAGAGATATCATTAAAAAAAACATGATATCATCTGGAGAAAGTGAAGCTGCTTTTATTCGCCTCCACACAGCTCCAGCAGGATTGTACGGTAGTCGCCTGACGTGTCTCCCTAAACAGAGAAAGGTATATGAGGATATTGCAAATTATGAAAAGCTAATTTCTTTTATACACATTGAAAAATTTAAGGTAAAAAATGGCTTCCACAGACTGAAAGGCTAGTAATCACTTAAAGCAACTTTTCCAATTATCATTATTAGACCATGGCTGATGCATTGTAAAGGTTGTGCTGACTAAAGCATGTCCACGCCCCTCACCTTGATGAAGGAGTGCAGAGTCTTTCCATACATTTTCAAGAACTGAGCCTTGATGTCCAACATGTCAATTTCAGCCCTGGAGACCATTATTCTGATGAGGACGCTGTCTGTGGTGCCCAGCCCCTTGATAGGAAAGACAGAAAACTGGATCAGAGTTGTGTTCATAACTCATTGATTGATGCATGCAAAAAAAGCACTGCAAGCAACAGAGAAAACCCTAACCATACATTTAAAATCTGAGCAAGAGTTTAATACATTTCTATCCAGCCCTCCGTAAGTCAAAACTCCAATGGGTTGTGGGATAAAGAGTAACTTTCAAGCATTGAAGGTAGCAGATACTTAATGAGATTTGGACCTGGACTTTGAATAAGTTATATTCAACAAAAGGAAATACTCTGTTGTTTGTCTTACATCACTGTCTCCAAAGGTGAACTACCAGCTCGTTCTTAGTCTTTTTAAACCTTTAACAGGTTTTCTTTCCGGAAATGTCTTTACCTCCTTCCAACTTATAATAGATTCTGAGACATTTTTCCTGACCCTGCTGAAGAAAAACATCCCACCCGCATGATGTTGCACAATCATCTTCACAGTAGTGTTCAGATTAGTTTTTCGCTTCACAAAAAATGCTATGGCTACTTGGAAAAAGTAAAATTTAGATCTCATACATCCAGAACCCCTCCATTTATCTAGTTAGTGTTTTTATAGCTTATAGAAAACTGTAAACAGAACTTTTTTCTTCTCACCGCTGTAGGATAAAGACTTTTACAATGCATGACTCACAGCTGTCTGTTTCAAACACTCTCCCCCCATGGATCTCTGCAGCTCCTCCAGAATAACCATGGGACTCTATGTTGTTTATATTTTTATAAATTGCTCTCCTTGTTCAGCCTTTCTGCTTGTCCAAATCCGTGTTTTAGTGGTTGCAGTTGTGCTTTCCTTTTTTTACTGCAATGCTCTTCAAAACTTTTTAACTGACCAGTTTTTTTTTATTCTTTGTTTTTCAAAAAAAAATTCTTTCATTAAGATTCACAACAGTTGTATTTATACTGAGATTAAGCTGTACGCAGTTTGACTAATTAGCAATAATATATCCTCTCAAGTGATTTCTTAGACGGGATTTTATCATAGGAAATGATGGTTAAGGGAGACTGAATACAACATAACACCAAACCTCTCAGATTTGCTTCTATTATATATTTACAAACATATCAATTTCTTTGGACTGTATAATTACCTTCATTGACTTGTATAGTCGTTCAGCAAAGAATGCTGGCTTGCTTCTTATGCACTTCACTGCAAAGCAATAAAATGAGCCAATTTTAGCATTAATCACACTAAAATGTTAAACTCCACTGCCACTGGTAATCATGTGTTTAAAAAAAGTAAGAAAAATTGTGTAAAATCTCTTTAAGTTTCATCTTATTTATATTTTTTTTCAAACACCAAAAGCTGTGAAGATTGTTGCTCTGAATAAAAATGTTATGTTAAAAGTTTAGAGATCATTTCCACCCATAGTCAGACTAACTAACAGCAAATAGATACCAGTGTGATGAAACCTGCGGGTAACAAAGCTGACCTATGGCCAGAAAGACGTCCTCCAAGCAGCCAGACATCTCCCTCTTGATACTTTCCTCAATTTCCTTCCCAGAAATTTTCTTATACTCTTCAAACACTGGAACAAAAAAACAATATGAGGATTTACAGAGTGGGAAAGTGATCAATTTGAGCAGATTTGATAGAAAATTATGGAGTAAGGGAAAATATTAGACTAAATATTTGGTTAAAAACCTGCCACAGGGGGGCAGTAAAACCCTCAGAAAATATAACAACACTTCCATCTCCAGTTTTTTATATAATTACTGCAGTTCCCGTTTTGGCAGGAGTACCTCTCAGCAGATGGTTTCTGTTCCTAACACACAGCACCGTGAGGAATTTCACCTCATCTGTGCCCCAACGAGCCTCTCCAGCCTCATAGATGTCCTACAAACCCAGGAGTCAAAGAGAAATGAATAACTGATATTGATATATGTATAATATATGAGAGGTTTATTCCAGCTGAAGGTAGAAATATTAACCTTTGCATCTTGAACAGCCTGGGCTTCGTCCACCTTATCACTTTCATCTCGTCCAGCCTGCAGTTAAAGAGAAACAAAAACTGAAAATAAACAAATTACCCAGCTAACTATGGTCTTTAATTCCTACCAATTTCTCTAGTTCTTCAGTGAAATAGTTACCATTACAAGTTTTCTTTTGGCTGAAAACAACACCTTAGAATTGCTGCTACACCCTTTTTATTTGTACTTTAACTTTTAACTCCAAGAAATATCTGACATGTTAAAACAGACAACATTTTTAAATCAAGTATTTCAGTTTAGTTTTATTATGTCTGTACCAGCAGACCTGGAGGAGACAGATGCTAATCAAGGGTTTTTCAAAAAAGAACCTGTAAATAACAATAAATACAGAGAAAAGTTGTACATAAAATATTTTAAGGGACTCCTATTTGTTGCTATGTGTCTCCTCAATTAGTCAGTGAATGAAGCCATTATTAATGGCATTCATGTACCCTACTTTAAATCTAACCTATGCAGTTTTGTAATTATAGCATCTCAGAATGTTGATGATTCTAAAAATGATTGTAAAACGTTTTTCATTTGAGTGTATTAATTCAATGTTACAACTATCAGTTTTTGCCCCATTATAAAACCCTGTTGTGCTACTTCAAACTCATGTTTCTTTTTTCCAGGGCTTGTTGATTACCTGTTATACATGTTTGATCAGAAATTTTTTCCACGTTCTTAATCATTATTTAGAATAGGGAAGACACATATTTAGTCATAAATGTGCATATGCTGGCCAGGTTTTTGAGATTTTCCTATCAGAGAACGAATGATAGTGCAACCTAGTTGTCACTTACGGGTAAGGGTGAGGCTTTGTTTTTATCTTAAAGCAAACAATCCTGCTCTTGATCATAATAACACAGAAATTTACATTAAGAAAGTGTCTAAAACTTCACATTAGGTAGTTCTTAATACCGTGTGGATGAGGCACTTTAAATTCTCAGATTCTGATGCAGCATTCATTACTAAAAGCCTAAGGAGATTTTTACTAATGTTCTCAAGGAAGCAAATTGTTTTAAGAAAAAAGCTACTGGCATAGATATACCAGTATTTTCTGGAAGGTGTTTTAAACATTTTAAATGTTTAAAACACCTTCCAGATCTCCATAATACCTTTTTAACTGAAGGCATTTTGACATAGTTGCCAGTAATTGTGAGGAGTGATTTTAGCAACACAGATTAAAAGAATAATACTGGAAAAAGCTGTGGGATTTATGTTTGCTTACCGTGAGCAAAGACACCAAAACCCTTTTAAACATCCCAGAGGTGTCTCCAGACACATCCTGCTCCAGGGTCTTCCCATACTCTAAAAGTGAAAACACACAGCATCATATATAGACATACCTATAGTTCAGCTTACTTAAAGACACCTATAAAGAATATGCAATATCTTTCTGCGTGTTTTAGATAAACACTGACTTGTATCAGTCGAAAACACACTAAATACAGAAAAAAACTAACTGAAAAAAGCGCACTCCCAGACAGAGAGCAGGTCATGTCCTGAATAATTTATTTCTTCCACTGCTTTTTTATAATGGACCTTTAGTTGCCTGCTGCTGTACAATATCGTATATCATACATAGGCCACAGAAACAACAGATCCAAAGATATACAGTAACCCGACATAAGAGTGGCTGCTGACAGAAGTAACAGTTACCTTTTTTATAGACCGAATTGATGGTATTTATTTCATCATTGGTTCTTGAAGCCAGAATATCAATGAGGCAGGCCTCTTCTGTCCCAGCCCCCTGTGAAGCAGAAAATATGTATAAAATTAACCGGATCGATGGAAATTAGCTGAAGGTATAACTGTAAGTCAAAGTTTAATATTGGAATTGTTTTCATTTGTTTTATTCTATCTTCTTCAAAAATCAAAGAGGTATAATTTGAGACCAACACGTGGCTAATGAAATTCAATGATTTAGGGTGTAAAAGCTTCTTTCACATTAAGAAAATTGTATATTTAGCTGTTGAGTCAAAAACCCATCTGTAAGATAAAACAGATTTAGTGAAATGTTGAGTCTATGTAGGAGGATGTAGTTGTTGTTGTATGATGTTGTTGATGTTGTTCCAACAAACAGCCAGTAGAGTGCGTGTTCACAAACAATATACTGCAGTCGAACAATATCCAATGAAATAACATGTTTACCCCCATAACCGGGATGGGCAATAAATATATTAAAGTTGCACGACAGTTTTTGAATAATTTAGCTAAGGAATAACAATGATTGTCTTTCTGATACTTTTTTTATAGTCTTTTATGAAAATGCTGCTTTAAAATGATACAAAGATCTTTGTCATCGCTGCAATAACTTAGAAAAGAAAACATAATATCAACCAACAAATGCTTTAATTTTATTTGTACACTGTGTGTGTCTGTGTGTGTGTATGGGTGGGTGGGGGGGGGACTGATAAAGTGCTTAAAAAAAGATGTGGATGGAACAAAGTAAACGAAAGTGTTCTGGTATTGACCCTAATGAATTAGAAGAGGTTGGAAGAGATTCCTTCAGCTTTTACAATCCCTATATGTTCAAACAGACTGCTACGCTTTAATAATTAATTATTTGTGTTTACAAAAGCCTTACAGATGTCAATAAAAAGACAGACATGCACAGCGTGTTTGTTGTTCTGAGGCTACGGAAGTACGAAATCCTTACCTTCATTGCATGTTTCAGCTCATAAGCATCGTAGACAGGCGCCAACATCAGCAGACCCAGAACAACCTTCTGGAAGTTCCCGCTCAGCTCTGAAGACAAATCATCAGCCAGCTCCTGATGTGACAAACCAAGGGATCAATGTGAAATCATTTTCCAGTTCTCTCGTCAATTCGATAGGATAACGATCAGTAATGGAGGCTGAATGTCTTCTAACCACCAGACTTGACATATTCCAACACCGCTCGGTTCCCCACTGCAGGGTGTGGTTTCTGGAAACATTTTGTGAACAGAGGAGCTGCTATAACAGCTGACCACATGTTGCTGTCTACATGACTCACTCTTTCTGCTTACTCTGTCTTTGCTTTTCCGGCTGTCTACTCAAAAAATTCTCAGAAAAACGTTATTGAACCTTTTATTCGACATTATCTGGAGAGATAACATTTATCTCACTATGTCAATCTCAAAGCTTCCCCTTCAGTTAATAAATTGATCCAGATTAATCATAAAACAAAACAGAGGAAGGTTAGCAGTCTCCCTTATTTGGTTTCAGTGGACGTTTATTACAGGAGGGAGCCTTCCCCTTTCTAGCCGGCCACAGATTTCCCTCTGTCTCACGTTGTGTTTATAGATGGTCATTTCAAATTTATTTCTGCTCTCGGGTCAATATTTAACTTGGACTTTAACCACACCTACAATGAAAACAAGATAAGAGCAGACGTTGAGACAAAAAGTGATAAAACTTCTGCAGCATTTTATTATCAGGGTTTATTTAGGGTACTGTTCTTCATGTTAATGTCGTTAAGCTATTGCTTCCCCATTTGCTTAAAATAATATTTGTTCAAGATAATAATCCTTTATTGTCTCAGGAGAAGATTGTTTTTGCTCGCACCTTCCCCACAGTTTGTTTGTAGGCCTCCTTTATGCGCTGCCTCTGGGCGATCGTACGGTGCGCCAGGACGTCAATGATGGCCTTCTCATCCGTTCCTGTAAGAACGTCACACTCATTTTGTAATGTCAGAGAGAAATAAACCCAAGTAAAGACAAAATCCAGGTTTGTTTTTAATGAGAATGTCATAGATTAATGGAAAATAGCAATCAAAACCTACCTGGGCCTTTGTGAAGAAATATTTTACTCCTACAGCTAATAATAATAATAATAAAAAAACTCATTTTAAGCTTTCACAATAACTGAAATAGTGTTGATCTGGCCAAACTGGCGGGTTTATTAAGCATCAAAAGGAATGTTTTCAGTAGATAACCCTGAAAAACTGCTCTTTTTTAGGCCTCACATAGAAACTTTCTGTTAGCAAAGACCCAGAAACTGGAGTCAGCAGCATCAGATTAACCTAGTTAACTCTTAACAGCATCAACATTCCTTTAGAGGAATCTGATCAAATGAACAAATGTTTTGTGCGAATGTGTTACATCATTTCAGAGCACTGCAATTTACATTGAGATCAGATTTGAATTGCTTTCTGAGTGAGATATAACTGCAAAAAGAGTAAACGGTCTTAAATCTACAGCTGTGATTACAAAACAAGTGCTCAGCAACACTAAATGATGCTTCAAACTTTCCTCTAGAGGTTGGGAGGAACAGATATTTTTTCTTTCCATGAAGTCCTCCATCTGTCGTATATAACTTCAGTATAATGAATGAAAGTGCTGCTGCTGGCCACTCACCAGCTCCCTTCATGGCTCCTCTCAGCCTCTGGGCATCGGCTTCAGCATCGAAACTAGCTGCCTCGGTCACAGTTCCACGGTTTCCAATCTGCTCATAAATGACAAAATTAACAGGTATTTATCAATGAAAATATATTGAAGTAAACAGTGATTAAACTTTGACACCTATAAACATCTTTTATGGAAATTCTAAAAGACGTTAGGCATATTCACACCGCAAATGTTTTATTTCTTTATTTTTTTATTTAATCTGATTGTGATTTTAAAAAATTTGATTACACTAAAAAATGAAAAAAAAAATTGCAGTCCCTTTAATAGAAGCAAAAAATGTTATCCACAAAAAGATGAAGTAATACCAAGATTATCGGTCTTTAGCATCAGAGTCCCTAAAGTTTATGTAGTTTTCTATCTATGTCAAAAAACAGCTTAAGTACATGGTGTTTTTTGAAGCATTTTCAAAGTGAAAATTAGTAGAATAGGCATAATTCAATATATATATATATAATTATCCATTACATATTAATAACTATATTATAAAAGTGTTGGATATTTTCTTATTTAACCCGCTCAACACCAATTAAGGGAAATAGAAAGGTTAGAACTGCTTAGTGCATCTCTAACTGACAGTAGTCCCAGTGTAAAAAAGGCTGGTCTCTCACTATTTTATCGAATACAACGAGAATTTGGGGAAAACAAAAAACTTTTTTAATGAAAGACTACTTTTAACAAAGTTGTGGGTTTGAAGAAACCAATGATGCTGAACAACAATAAAATCACAACTTTTAAAAGCGATCTTCAGCAGCTTGAAGTTGTGTCCCATTCATCTTTAGGATACATTTCTAAATATAATCAAAACAATTTGGCACATTTTAAGGTGATGGCCATTTAAACAGCTGTTTCCTTCTACAGGTTTGCAAATATAACAGCATAAAGACTCATTGAATTTACTAATCTCACACCTACATGCAAATACTATTGATGGTCATGTAAAACTGCTTCATAACAACAAACTTACTGCTGCCATTTTGGATGAGTGTAGTTCTGATCTGGAGGTCTGGAAATCTGGAAAAAAATCACAAATAAATAATCCAACACACAAGAAAATGGGTTATAACAAAGAAAGAGGAACTAATCCCAAGAGGTAAGAAGACGGAGCAGGTTTGAGGGTATCCCTTATTAACCTTTAATTAATATTTTATTTGGTTTATTATCTGCCAGAGGGTTTCCATCACACTCATTAGATCACGAGCTCTCCTGTGTCTCATTTCAGTGCTGGTGTTGCATGAACTAATCCCATAAAGTGTTTATTTGTTTGGACACACCTGTAATTACTCCAGTGGGAATTCATTCCCATCTGCTGGCAAAGAGCCACTGTTTTGAAATGTATTAAATGAAACACCAGATGGCACATATGTTGGTGTTTGTAAACTGACTAAACTTTAATAAATCTATGATTAAGAGCATTAAAAGATTGTATTACTGAAATATGAGGACATTTACTATTCAAACATCGTGGTCGGAAGTCAGGATACAGACACACTGAGTGGTTTGTGGTGTAGATATTCTACTAAACATGTGATCGCGAGACCTTTTACATTCAGCATTTGAACCGCGACAAAGTTTATTCTGCAAGCTGGAAGACAAATAATAAAGTTGTAACAAAAAAAAAAAAAACATCGGACAACACGGAGATCCTGCTGTGTATTCAAATCCATGCAAACGTTTACGTGGTAGATTTAGTTTAGATGAAACAGCAACAATTTTAGATTCTAAGCCTTGTTTGCACCTATTTCATTTTCAAGGACCACAAACTTCGCCCTTTGGATAGCAATTAGATTATATTTTGATTCCAAAATCATCGAATGTATTGGTAATTAAACAATAGGGATCATCTGACTAAAAGCGAAACAAAAAAACAAAGTTATGACAGCAGTTTCGTTGTATTTATTAAGGTTTAAAAATGGAATAAGGTTTTGGAGGTTCTTTAAACAGTAAACTTAAAGATAAAAAAGTTACGGAAAGTGAATGAGGGAGAAGAAAACGGTAAACTTGGCCCTGACGTTTGGGCACACCCTGAAAGAAAAAAACGACGTCCTATCAGGAGAACTCAAAGTGTGAACTTCAAAGTGTGAAGCAGACAGTAGAGACTCTGGGCTTTATCTCACCTCTTCTAGGAGTGTTTTCTGCCCGTTCTGGAAGTGTTTTCTGCCTGGAGCCGGTCAGGAAGGTAGAGACACAAGACAGTAGTGCTGTTACGAGATGTGCCGAGGCTTCGAGTAATG
>JAUZNJ010100673.1:1433-21235 GCA_034780135.1 Jordanella pulchra
TCGGTATGTCTTAAAACAGAAGCAAACTAGGTTGTGCGCTCAGAGCAGTTCTTCAAAGAAAGTGCAGTGATTTGAGTAACAACCATAAATTACTTAACTTAAATATTGTGGCATGTTTATAAAAAATAGAATATCAAAAGAGCTTGCAAAGAGACATGGTGGAGGTGAAAAAGTGGTATCTTACAAGGGTACCTATGTGAAGTGATAAATATTATTTCATATTATCACCATCATTTTTCCAATAACTATCATTTTTAACTCCATCTAGATGCCTTAGAAACTCACCTTTCTTTTATGATCACTCTTAACTGCCTGTAACACAGTTAGAACCAAAGCGGTTGGCACATCTTAACATTTGCACAGATCACCTGCAACATGCCCACTCACTAGCCTGCTGTCCCCTTTGTTGCTTTCCTTTGTAAAAAAAAAAAACTGTTTAATCAAGTAACAACAACGATCTGCTTTTAAAACCTCTCAAGCTAATGCCTGTCTTCCCAATCTCAAACTCATTCCTGTAAAATTCTCCTGCAGAGAAGATCTGCTGCAGATAACTCCAGTAACTCCAGCCTGGTAAGGCTACCTGCCTTTGCTAATTATTCTCTCCCTTCTCCAGATGCCAGTCAACCCTGCATTTCAGAAAACTCTTCTAATCCTTTCGTACTGCAAATAAAATCCTTCTGAGGATTTCTGCATGCAGGCCAAAAAGAGACCTAGATCCACGTCACTATTAATATTCTATATTTATTTTTTAAAGATTTTCCAAACAAGTGCACAGACTCTCTCCCCATCATGTGACAGTGTACCAGTGTCTCCTTTATGGCCTCAGTGTGAATTTATAAAGGCTGAAACACTTTCACATCATATTAGGTCGTCTATGGTGGACTTTGACTGTCCCTAAATTCCACAACTAACATATTTTAATGGGTGAACTAGATATTCTTATAGAATGCGATCATTTTACCAAACCTGCATGTTTTTCTGAAATCTTCAGTCCAAGTTTTATTTGGTCAAAGAATGGAGTGAAAATTGTTTTTTAAAGTTGACTTTATCTTCATTCTTTGGTGCTTTTTCACATATTTTATGCACAGTTGTTATTCTTGACCGTGAAAGCAGATTGTGGATTCTATGCTAAAAACCAGACCGAGATAAGACATGTTAACCGTTAAGAGAACATTCTTCAGTAGAATAACAGTATTGAAAGTCAAATCTTTAAGAAACAGGGAAAAAAAATCAATGAAAGGCCTGACACAATACCATACAACTGCATCATAATTTAGTTGATCATCTACTGAATCCCAGTTTACGGGTATAGTTGGGATTGTATCATCGCTTTATCTTTAGCATCTTGTTTGCTTTGTGTAAACATCACTTGGTCAGCCCCTGAGTGTATGCATGTAGCACTTTATTAATAAAAAAATGCCGATCAGAACTACTTGACAAACACAAAGAACTGGAGAATTCAACTAACATGTAGAAAAAGATTAAATTATAATTGTGAATGACCTTTTGAATTTCAGAATGACTCCTTTAAAACATCACAAAAAATCTCTTGGAAAGAAAAATACAAAGAAAATAAGGATGAGTCATGGCAATCTCTCAGAACTGAACTTTTACACTTGTTTTTAAGGAACTGCCCTTTGAGCTCTTGAAGAGTAGCTGCTATTTACTGTACCATTTGCTCTCAGCTGCCGTTTTCTATTTGGTCATAGTCCAAAATAAGGGAGACCATTTCCCACAATCAGATGATACAGCATCATATTGTTGAATCTTGCAATACCAAATCAGAACTTGACAAGGAAGTTATGAAGAACTATCTAGGTTGAACAGAGTAAAATATATAGGAGTGAAGCTTTCAATGAAATTCAGTTTGAAGAAAGAAAAAGAATGGACTCTGTTTAGGTGATATTCTTAAGGAGCTTAAAACGTGTTGATATACATAAAAAATAAATAAAGAAACACACACACAAAGTGTTTCTGCTCTGGCATGCCTCTGGAATGATTACTTACACTTACATCTATCATGGTCTGGCTGAACTTATTAATGACGAAAACTATAACACCATTCTTTTTGGAAATTAACTTGTACTCAACTGGAGCAAATTGTAATCTAGTAAACCAATTAATTAGAATTTTTTTGTTTGCATTCACAGGATAAAGCACACAACTAACTTTTTAAAATAGATTTATGTTATCTTGAATGATTAATTGTTGTACTTTTTTACACAGAGTTCATGGATGGTTGGTAGTGGCACAGTACACAACAGTGACAGCTGGTGGGGCCTCTAGAGACCGTTGGTGTATGAAAATCATGACAAAACGTTTTTGGTTTGGCTCTAAATCTGCGGTCTGATGTCCCAAAGCTGGGGGAGGTTCAATAACGGTTGTTTTTTAGTGCCTTGCAACCAAATATAACCTGCAATGATTATCTGACAGTGTCTAATATTTAGAATGAAGATGTGAAAGCTGCCATGATCTACCTTTACTGATTAGCAATTAGAAAAAAAAAAGCTTTAGATCCTCTATTTAAGATCTGAGAGAGATGAATGCGAGGCGATCTAATTTCAGGGGGGTTTTTTTATCCCAAGAAGTGAAGCATGTACAAAAATCCACAGTCATAATATCATGTCAATTGAGAACTTATAGCAGTAACATGCAAACTGCTAATAAATGACTAGCATGGTCACATTGGCTGTAACCAACAGTTTATCAACAGGGACAAAAATTGTGAGTATTTTTAAATGTGTAGTAAATAGAAAGATGGATATGAGGACTTATTACCGTGAGAATCACCTCGAACAAGAATTCATGAAAGGGAGAGTTTTTGCAGATGAGGAGCACGAGAGGCTCTGCGGGTTCCAAACAGTGCTGCCCCACATATAAAGAAGAAGTAATTCATTTTGGATTGCTGAATCAATTTCTGTCAGGGAAAGCTTGTGCAAGTTTAGACAAGCTTGTCCATCAGAGGTGTGAACAGCTCCATCTTTATCCGTTGTGTGTAAGTCGGATCGCACACCAGTGACAAACTGGTGAGAACTTTCATTACTGTTCTTAAATCGTGGTAGCCTATACCAAGACTAATGGACAATTTGACCCCAACATATTTTTATTCCTGTTGGATTACTTCTCCATACAGATGGAGCTGACTTTGATGCGACATTTTTAAAATATTTTTTAATTAAAAGAAAATAAATAAAATCAAATTATTTGGGGGAAACTGCATATTGAATTTATTTTATTTTTGGGAGGATTTGGAATTGAAGAAGAGATCATGTGGCTAAAGAGCTGATTTTGTGACTTTAGCTCCTTTTCTATTACCACTGAAAGCCTGGGACTTTTCCTTACACATTTACATGAGGAAATTCACATTGCTGGGGTTTTGGTCCCACTTCAGACCAAACACTTTCTGGGCTTGTTGAGGGGTAATTTGTGTACAAGGGCTTGTTGAGGGGTAATTTGTGTACAACTGCATTGCTTTGTTCCACCAGTAACCGATGAAGATGAGTTTACAAATGTATCATACTTTAAATTTCTCACAAAATATGTTTAAAGATGTTTTAATGGAATAAAGCACATCTCAAAATGTTTCAGTGTAATAGGTTTTCAAGAATTAGCCTAATTTCTAATATGTGTCAAGGCAAAAGAGCCCAATGTCTCGAGGCCTGCGTGGGCTGCTTACTCAGCTGGGATGTGCAACAGGATCCTCAGCTAACTATAGCCATCAGGTTGCAAGTCAGTCATAACGTATGAATGATTTTAAAACAAAAAGTCATTTTAATCTATACAGTGCCCTCCGCAAATATTGGCACTCCCTGTTTAAGATGTGTTCGAGGACTTTAAAAAATTCTCCTTTTCTTTTAAACAACAAAGAACCCAAATGCAAAAAACAGAAAAATCTAACCTTTTATTTACCCCTAACAATTCCGCTAAAAAATGTAATTGATTTCCTTTAAATGTATTTTTCTGTAGTTGCTAAAGTTGGTCAGAGTATCTAGGAGCTTTAATTAGTAATTCATGACTTCCTGTTTCCCTGGTCTATAAGTAAAACGTGACACAGAGGCCCAACACTCTTACCAATTAGTCAGCATGGCAAAGACAAGAGAACACACAATTTAAGTAAGGAAGATGTGCGTGAACCTTCATAAGTCAGGCAATGGTTACAAGAAAATAGCTTAACTTGCCTGTATCTACAGTCAGATGAATCAATAAGAAGTTTAAAACAGCTGGAACAGTGACAAACAAAGAAGTCCCAAGTTTATCTTGCCACAATGCACAGTGAGGAGGATGGTAAGAAAAGTAAAAAAAAAAAAAAATCCTACGCTTAGTGTCACAGAATTGCAACAAAGAGTGGAATCATGGCGTCACAAAGTCTCCAAAACAACCATCAGATGCTCTCTACATGCCAACGAGCTGTTTGGAAGGTATGCAAGGAAAAAGCCTTTTCTCACCGACACTCACAAACGTAAACGTCTGGAGTTTGCCAAGCAGCACTGGAACTTCAACTGGGTTAGTGTGCTTTGGTCAGATGAGACTAAGATTGAGTTTTTTGGCAACAAAAGCATTGTGACGAACGGTTTGTCCTGAAACCATAATTTCCCTCAAGGATTATTAAAGTATGTCTGATTCTGATTCTGTCTCATAGCTGTGAAATAGTCTTAGAAATGTTAAAAAAAAAATCACACAACATAAGAAGCCTTTAGAGTCGTACTGCAGGTTTCCCTGGATTTATCTTTAACTTTATTATCAACTCTGATCAGATACCTGTGATGCATCTCCACAGCATGATACTGCCACCACCATGTTTGACTATTGTCTTCAAAGGGATGCCCAGTGTGCAGTTCCAAGTTTTCTCACTGTCACGTATAACATTTAGCTTGTAAGAGAAAAGGTACATTTTGCTTCTTATGGCTTTCCTCTTGTCACTATGAAAGCAAAACCTGGGTAAAACCATGAGATATCAAACTTTAGATTTGAATCTCTGTACCTCTTTAACTACGTCTTTTGGTTGATTCTCAGAATCACTTTTGAGGTGGAAGAACATGTTTGGACTATTTTGTGGTTGTATCTTATCCTACCACTTTAAAATGAAAATAATTTTCTTATGCATTATATGAACTCCCAAATATAGTTCGGGGATGTATTACTTTAGAAAGGAACATTGATTAAAGGAGAAGAGAACATTAGAATATAATCAGATCAGATACCTTGATAAGATCAATCCCTGATTATTATTATTTTTACCTGTTCCTATAGAAACACTGCCATGCTGCATTATGTTTCCCAGCTTGTTTTTAATTGATGGCAGATTAACATATTTTGCAGAACTGCAAGCAAGAGATGCACCTAAACACACAGGGCTGGAAAAAATATACTTGCCTACATAATCCCGTAGATAAATCTATCAAAGAGTATAAATTGATTAAACAGTTTCTTAATCACCACTCAGAGATTTTTTGTGAGTTTTTATAAGTTTAATAAAACTGGAACGACCTCTCCTCTTACCGATAATGAGCGGTGAAGTGTCGTTGCTCGGTTCTTTGGGTTTGGTGCTGGGAGGGAAAACGACGTTGACGATCCAGAAGCCGGTGGAGTGATGAATCCCCAGCAGAAAGACTGCGAGCAGCGCCCAGCTCCGGTGACCCGCAGACCCCATCTTCTCTGTAAGGCAGCGGCCGCGCGGCGCTTTGAGAGCAGCTGCGGAGCACGAGGAGGAGGAAGAGGAGGAGGAAGAAGAGGTGGGCGCAAAAAATGCGAAGAGAGGTCAATCACACCGAGACAAATCACAACTGATCTTGACCATATGTGATGTTAAACTTCACCCACGCCTTATACACAAGAAACTGCTTAAACACGGTGATTAATGCTGAGCAAATAAAACCTGTTCTGGTTACATGGCTCCTCATCTATTGATTTAACTGAATCACGCGTGTTTTATTTGCATAGTGAGAAATTAATGATTGACAAAAAGTACAAACAAAGACACATAAATAAAATGGAAAAACTTTTTTATTTTAAACCTAGGATTAACTTCAAAAAGGCGCTCATCTCCTTTTGCGTTGTTAATAGCAGGATTTTTAAGCTCTCCTTGAGAAGAAAACCGTTTGCATGGGATTATACCGTTAGGCTTGTTGCAGACATCCAGCGGTGATGAGTCTGGACTGCCTGAACTTTCTGCTGATGCCTTCCAGGGCAGTAAAATAAGGTAAGACCGAGCCTCAAGATGGCAGAAACAAACACAAGTCCAAAACAAAACAACAACAAAAACAAGAATAAAAGCAGGAAACAAAAACAGGGCATCGATTACTTTTTTCTATATTTACTGAGAAATGCAGAACCAAGGAGCCAGTTTTGGCTCAGAAGAACCCCCTAGATATATGCCGTGACATATGCCATACTCGATACAGCATATTAAAAGATTAGAGGTTAAAAGGTAGGCGTGCACTGATTCATTGATCCCTATTTTCTTAATTTTGGGAGATTGCCGATCGGCCGATACTTGAAACAGATTTTACCCACCAACATATGGTGGAGAAGGGGATGGAGAAGGGTTCAATGAATGTCATTAGAGTCAAAGGCTGACATGTGACAAGCAGCTGGGTAGCTGTGGATATGAAAGTCTTTTTATGTATGCTGGACTCTTGATGCTAATTGATTACCAGATGTGCAGTAGAAGGCTGATTGGAAGCTCCACAGATAGATGAACTCCGAATGCATGAGGTAAGCAGTCCAGTTTATTCAGTTAGAACTTTCGTTTAAGCTCCATTAAAAATATATTTAGTTTTACAACTTTAGTAAAGGGACCATTTCAAGGGTCAGAACCAGTTCTAAAGGGGCACTGGCCCCTGGTGGCTCCTATCCTAGTCTATTATAGTCTGCACTTAATACACTTAATACCAGGAAACCTATTCTCTTATCAAACACTCTGTCTTATTTTGTTCTCTGATAAAAGTCCAAACTTTGTGAAATTCTTTAACATTTCTGTTCAAAAAATTATTTGCAGTTCTGTATCCTATCATGTTTTAGCTAATTTGAGCTTTAAGTTCTGAGATGTTTACATAAATACTGGCCAGCACATTATAGTTAGATCAAATACTCAACATTTTACGAAATTCTAGTAAAACCCAGTACTTTTGTGCTTTTTGATGTGCAGTTATTTTATCAACTGCGTGAAAATTTTAAACTTCAACTTTAATATTCAAACATAACATCATGTCAACTTGCTTTAAAGCGTGATCAGTTTGGTTTTATTTTTTTTGCCATAACAGTCTTAAACCATCGACATATGGAGTCCAAATAAATCATTGTGGCATTTTTGTTTATCTGACAATGTGGTAGAAATGTTCTTGCAAGTTTCAAGGCTGAGTCTCTAAAGAATATTTTTATTATTCCATTTTTTTTTGTCCAGCATTTCCAACATGTGCTCATAAGGATTGAGTTATGCAGTATTTAGAAGCCAAGCCAAAGATTTAACTTCACTGTTTCTCAAGCAACATCTGAATATGTGCTTCTTTGCAGGACAAGACAACATGCTGAAGGTCACAATGACTCTCAGAAAAAAGCATCTCCACAAGAGCCTACATACAGTATGCAACTCTGTGAAGCAGAGAAGCCCAAAGTAGGCAGTATGTGTCAAATGAACATCATGTGGTGTATATAAGGACAACAGAGGTTTCTTTAAGGACTTTATGCATGAACCAAGATTCAGACACAGATGTGTTGCACCAATTTATTTTGTACTAAACTGAATCCAGAACATCCAAGACTTCCCTACTGATTTGGTGATAAAACTTGTTTTTAAGGCTCTTTTATACCTGATAGTTTGAGCAAATACTCAATGGGGTCAAGTTATCCATGTTCTCTGGGATTATCCTCTTGTTCTTGATTACAGTTTATGTCAGCTGCTGCTGTTTCTAACAACGTATTCAGAGTTGAACTTTACCTCAAATCGACGTGTAATGTTTAAACTTGGAGACGCATGTTTCAGTCAATGGATTCCCAACGTCTATCTAAGATGGTTTGGGAGTAACAAAATAACTTAATCCTCAATGGTGTGTATTCAGATACTAGCGAGGGTCTATGTAAGGTATGTTTTGGAGTTTTAACTTAATCACTTTACCTTTGCATTAATAAAGGAGAATTCAGAAGAAAATGTATTTGTTTAAATCTGAGAACAGCAAAGAGCTTTTAAAGCAGTAAATAGTCGATAAAAAGATGATGTTACTTGTTGGTGTTTCTTAAAAAATTGACTTGCAGATACAGATCACCTGGAGAGTTTTTATTTGTTTCACAGTCCTTGATATCAGCTCAATCTTCAGCTGAGTGCGGGGGTAAGCTCATCCTGCCACTGTCTACCTCCTTTCTCATCAGCTGATTCCTCAACCTTATCACAGGCTGAATAGGAAACTATAGCGTTCCTTGTGGGGTTACTATAGGGCAATGACTCAGCACATTTTTGTTTGAAATGGAACAGAGGGTCAGGCCTTCTTCCCAGAATCTACCACACACCTCAATAAACCAGGAATGTGAGAAAACATCCAATACGTCAACATTCAGGTGATGCTGTTCGATAGAAACCAGCCGCTGAATGACCCTGTCAGCATATGTACCAGGATGCAGTCAGTATAGAAAATGTCTGTTCAGTCAATTTTGAGTTTGTAAACAAAATGCAGTGAAAAAAATAAGAAAATCCAACAGTAAACTAGACCAAGTTATAGGAAAAACTATGTGTGTATTTTAAAAAGCAAACATTTTACAGAGGTCCAGGTGGTTTTGAAGTATTATTTATGTTGTAATTTAATTTGGTTCTGTGTTTTTTTTTTAAGTCTATTTCAATGGTTTATATTGTTGGCTGCTAAACACATATTTTCCAGTTTGTGGCCAAAACATTCAATAAAGCTAAATAAATCGTATCAAAGCTGAGCCCACTTCACCCATTTCACAACCGCATCTATTTAATCATCACCTTTGTCCGTATTTACAGACATGTTCAAAAGGTTTTGACGTCTGTGAACTCTGCAGCTTCAGTTTGTCTGTTAATAATAGCACATTCTATATCAACTCACTACAGAACTGTAAATATCACCAATAGAGATTGTGCATCAACATGTTAAGGAAAATTTAGCTTTATAACATGAAGTGGAGCAAAAAAAAGCCATTTGTGTCTAAGAAAAACAGTGTAGAGACTGAAATTCTACTAAAATAATGTTAATAAGTAGACTAGTGCAGAATATTTAACAAAATCCATAAAAAAGCATATATCAAATGAATTTAAACTTTAAAATAGAGCTTCTACCTAAATATTTTTTTTTCACGTTCAAATTTGCTTTGCTTTAAAAATAAATAATGTAAACTCTGACAGACGTTAATTTCTCCAAAGTCAAGATCAATCCAGACTGAGTAAAGAGTCATTAGGATTTGGTTGAGCGGATCCACTGGTCACCATGGCAGCTGCTCTCCCGTAAAGTTCAAAAAGGATCCGTGGTCCTTTTCAGTCAGCCCACCAATCACAGACAGGACAGATGCAATGCTTTCCTCAGGACTCAGGGGAGCCTGGAACAGGAAAATATGAAGCAAAAGGATTTTAATTCACAATGGCAACAAAATGTTCCTTCAATTCACCTGAACCCTCTTCGACACTCCAAATCAAATGTCACTGCTGATAGTTTTCAGGATAGAAAACCCTGTAAACCCATAATTCATACAATTTTTTATTAAGTTTGAAAGTAAACTTTCAGATTTTTTGTCTTTAAGAACTGATTATGAAACACAAAAGCAAAGAAAGGTAGATGTTTACCTCAGAACCTCCCATGTCGGTGCGGACCCAGCCAGGATGGATCGCCATGCAGAGGATCCCATCAGACTCGAGGTCTACAGCCATACAGCGACTCAACATATTGAGAGCACTCTGAGGAGACAAACAGAAGCAGGAAAACAGAACTTAAACTGTTCAATGGCTAAATGTATTTTAGAAACACAACACCTAAAATATTTTAAAGAGTGAGACAAAAAAAAAAATCGCTTTGAATTGTCCTTAACAGCAAATGAGTAATTGGAAAGCACTTCAGGCACAGGTAAAATCGAAGCTCTTCCTTATGCAACAACGATGTTAGCATACAGTTTATCAGGTAAGGAAATGCTTTGTTTAGCATATTTTTACTTCCCACGCGTTTTCTCTTAGTTTCTGCTGACATGCAGAGATCCCACTGAATCAAAATTCCCTTTTGAGACTTTGGTACTAAAACCTTTCTTCTGTGTTTCTTTTCTTTGTGTCTGAGCTAAATGAAGGAGGGGGTGTTGCTGAGGCTGCTGTTGCGAATCAAGATCAGAATCAATTTCACTTTCCTTTTCCTTGTTTCCACCATAATATAAATTTACATTGTAAAATTATTTGATGTAAAATGTATAATAGTCATTTAACAATAATTGTTATTAAATAACATGTAGGTAGCATGAGTTTATAGTTTTTGTTTTTGGATTTTTTTTTATAGCTTTCAATGAGAATATCGGCTGCCAATAGACAGATCCATCTGGTAACATAGTAAAGCAACTTGTTTACAGTTTAGCTCATTTAAATGCTGCAAATCAAACCTCTTGCTGCTCCTTTAATCAGATAAGTTTAGCCTGCTGTGTGTGCCCAGACAGGTTTATTGAAAACTATTGACCCATAATGGTTTTTATATCAGGACAGTCGGCCCTGAAAGCGCATACAGAGCAAAGACTAAATTTGTGGACAAATTAATACATTTTAGAGATTAAAAAAACACATATACATACAATACACACCAGAGAAAAGAAACTGTACGTGGAGCCTCAACAGGAACATTATAATGAGGTTCATGTTTTTTCTGCTTTCTTGTTTCCATCACAAACGGTACCTTGGACGTTCTGTAAGGGTACCATTTGAAGCTGTTGGCTCTCTCGCCCCAGTTGAGCTCCACAGACCCCAGCAGAGATGTCATGTTAATAACTGCTGCCTTCTGGATTCCCATTGTTCCCGACACCCCTCTGCTTGCAGCCCTCTTTAACAGAGGCAGGAATGCCTGACAAAAGAAAAAATAAAACAAGGATGAACCATAACAAGAATTAATTTAGAACTTAGGTAACAATAAGACGGTCATATTACGAATAAATATAAAACAAGCAAATTTAAAGACTTTATAACACATACTTTTAGTCATTAGAGTTAGATAGCCCTACCAGGTTATCTAATAAATGTGCACATTATGTCAGTGCTTCCCTCTAGTGGTAAAATGTTGACACTACAGAAAAATACCTAATTTTTTTTCAACATTTAAAAACATTTTAAAGCAACACCAACCACTAGCCACCGGGGGCGCTGGAGCAGTAACTTCCGGGTTTAGGGCCCCTAAAGCACTTGCAAACACTCCACTGCAGCAAATTAAACAAACTGTCTCCTTCAGTGATTAGGATCTGCTAGCTGACTGAGAAGTCTTGGAGTTACTTGTAAAGACAAAGACACATTTGAAATCTGCATCAGAGATTCAAAAATATTTTGTTACCAAACAACAACTTTAAGCTCAAGTAGGAAAAGGCTTAGCATATGAACCACAGTGTGTTAATCTTTGCTGTGCACACTTGTGTTGTAATAACTATTTTTCCAAGCCATTAATGAAAACATGTTTGTCTTTTTGTGGACCAGGTCTCAGTCTCCTAAGCAGGTGGAGTTTTCTCTGACCTTTCCAGTAAAAAAGGTCCAGTCTTTTGACTCAGTCCTCAAGGTATCCTCCCACTTTTAGCTGTGATTCTGCTTCAGATTTGAATCGAATAGCTGAGTTATCTCCTCAGTCTGCAGTCAGTTCAGCTAATGAGCTGATTATTTGTCTCAGATGGGTCGAAGCAGATACACATCTGAAAAGGTGCAGGACATTGGACCTCAGGGACTGGAAATGAAGAGCCATGCTGCAAAACCACATTTTGTTGCACATTTTTTTTGTGAGTCACAAATGCACCTTTAAAAAAAAAACTAAAAAAAAAGTTGATCTGAAAGAAAATATTAGTGCACTTTTCATATCTTATAAGTTACCATTGTTTTTTCAATTAACAACAATTCACTATTTTCTGTTGGCGTACCTAAACAAACACAAACAAAGAAATACACAGATGTTTACAGCAAAATGCAGCAACTAACAACTAAAGAAAAAAGGTTTATGGTTTTTATGGTATGGCATCCAAAACATCCCTATATAGTATTGCAGCCTGTGTGAAATACAAAATGCTGCATTTTAAATATTTTTATCCATCTAGTTATTCTTGATTATAGTTACCGTTGTAAAGATGAAACGTAAGTTTGCAAACATAAAATGTTGTAGTTTTCTGTAACTTGTTTGCTACAAGATGGAAGGACAAAGTTTTAAAGGCTCAGCAAGAGAACAGTAGCAGATTTCTGCTCGACGTGAGTCACTGTTCCAGTCATTACCGAGGGACTCTGAAAGACTGCGGCCTTGTGCTTTAAACAAAAATGTCCTTCAAACTTTGTGTCAGCAAGAATCTGTCCTGCTGGCAGGCCTCTGATTAGTGCTCGTTTTTTAAACTGCACAGGGTGCTGCTCCATCAGCTCCCGTCCTCTAAGGCTTACCATAACCAAAGGTTCTAATTAATATTTATGACATGAGGACGGCTCAGAGCTCTGGTGTTTTGTAAAATCTCTTCACCAAGGTCGTTCTTTGGTGTTGGTGTCCTGCACAATCAGAACTAACCCACACGGTGTCCCAGTCAGATTTGAGGAAATAGATCCTCGCTTTTTTTTTGCCACCAGGATTCTTTATACGATGTACCTTTGTTATCATCAGAGGAGCCACAGCGTTGGTGTGGAAGTTCTCTATCATCTTCTCTGCAGTGACAGAATGGAAGTCAGCCACCACATTGATCCCTGCGTTGTTTATCAGACAATTCAGACCATCCTCCTCCACCAGCTGGCCCACCTCCTCAGCACATTTCTCTATGCTCTCCTGATTCACTGCATCTGCAAGAAACACACAAACATTACAAATGACAAAAAAGCAAGGAAGCTAATTATAATGGAGCACAAGGGAGCTTCACGTGACCCTGTATCTGAACTCACATTTGGATGAATTATGGAGGAATAGATGAACTGATGGATGACAGATTTAGTAGTGGGTTGACAGATGGAAGGATGGTTAAATCAATAAATTATATGGATTGGTGAATAGACAGATTAATGGGAGAATGGATGGAAGGAATGAAGGAAGTATGTAATGAAAGACCAATTTCTGGACAGATAGGTTTATGGGTATATTGTTGGAAGCACAGCAAAAGAGATGAACTGATGGATAAATAGACTGGGAGATGGATGCTACTTTTTAAGCTTGTTAATATTTGTTGTCTTTTATGCGTATACTATCAATTAAAAGCACTTCTCTCCTTTTTGACCTTGTTTATTTCTTGGAATTCAGGCTTCATCTCTTGGCTACTACTTCTTTTTTTATTTTTTTGTCCTCTCACTCTTACCCAAAGTTACTATGTAGATGTTGGAGTACTTTCTGGCCAGTTCCTGGAGTTTCTGTAAGTCAAAATAAACAAAAGTTTACGTCACAGACTTTTCGAAGTTATTTGGCAAAAGCGAAATGGCGACATCTGGTGGTGGCTATAAGTAAAACTCATTTATGTCTTTTTTGTTATCCTAATAAACACACCGTGGCTCTGAATTACATTATCACTTTATAAAGGGGATAAAATAAATCAACCACACACTGCAGTGTATTAAAGAATATAATGACATTTAACAGACTAAGATACCTGCGCACCGGTGATGTTTCTGGTCGTGGCTATAATCTTGCCCGGAGAGAAACCTTCACTCGCCAGACTTTCGACTATCTGCAGCCCGAGTCCGCGTTTGGCTCCCGTTATCAGCACAGAGCCACAGTTTTTGAAATTCATCACTCCACTCATTGTTGTTATTATCCCCCAGTGCCGATAGTGTGGTTTGTACGTGTTAGTTTTCTCTCAAGATATTATTTATAGTCACGGTTTTATAACCTAATCCGATCCACGTAGTGCTTCCGATCCGCCGCTAGGGGGCAGGATGGTTTCACTGAAGCGAGCTAAACCAGAGACGTTTACGCAGCGAAGAGCTTCAAACAGATAAAGGTTCAGGAAACAAAAGCGTGAAAATATTAACAAGCCAGTTGACTTGGCAAGCATTTAGGACATAAAGAATACATAATTAGATTTTCCTTTAAAACTTTGTGGTTACTTATTTCTGACGTCTTTAATTTTATTCTTTAATTTTGAACTATATTTGGGATGCACCGAAATAATAGAATAAGCAGTTGTTTGGGATAGGATTTGTGATGTCACATAGCTAATAAATTGAAAAATGTTAAAACCAACTAAAATCCTTTATGTTTACCAAATCCTGTCCATATCGGGCCAATACGAGTTATACTAAAGGTCTCTAACCCTTTAACGCCAAGTGTATCATATTTGATACATGAATTTTTGAGACATCTGCATCATCAGTGGGATATTTTTGCTCTTGAGAACCTGACTTAACAAATCAGAAATATGTAGGGAACATAAAATGTATAAAAGATTATACGGAAATGCATCAGGCTGCATTACCTTAAAAGTCAAAATCACAACCCTAGACTGTATTTTTTAATTCAGTAGGGAGTTAATAAAAATGAGAGAAAACTTGGAGGGTATGCAGCTGCATTTTTGAAAATCTGCAGATTAATAAGAGAAGTTTTACTGAAGCAACTAAAAACATAAATATAATAATACTCTAAGCAATATCCAATAAACAAAAAGCAAACAACAAAACAAAAAATTCCATCTTCGCCAGGGATGTTCTACTGGTCAGTTGAGCAATTTTTCTTAACTGCTTCAGATGGGACTAAACAAAACATTAAAGTACTAGTTTAAACGGAAGATGGACATAAAAATCAGGGCCATTTTTTTCAACTGTGGGTTGTAATGAGTGTAAAAGATATATCCTTCTGGGTATGCAAACTCTCTTTAGCACAAAAATAACCTCTGTTTATCCTGGAGCAAATTAGATAATATACATTTCAAATGGTTCTGTAGGTCTAACACTTTTCAGATGATGCATTTAGTTTTAAAAGAACATTACCCCATCACTGTACCCTATTTTCTGTCAGTACACTTTCAAACTAAAGGCCTGAAAGGCCACAGAAATGGTTAAGAAAAACAGACCAGTGGTAGAAAAAATAAAAAAAGATTTTACAAAGAAAACATAAATAAAAAGGGCCAAGAACAAAACCACGTGAAACTCCAGGTTACCATGGAAAATGAAAAGGTAGATATCTGCAACACAAATACTTCTAAATAGAGAATAATTAAAAACCCATCCAGCCTTTTAGTTTGCTAAGTAATAGCAAAGGATCCAGTGTGTCAAAGGCATTTAATCCAGAGCGACTAAGACTGCAGATTTTCCTGGATCTCTGCACAACAGAAAGTCTTCACTGACTCTGAGGAGAGCTGACTCAGCAGATTGTCTTCTATGACATTAAAGTTGAAATCTGTCCAATAAAAAGGGACTAGACTTTTTTCTTTTCACCACGAACAAACATAAAGTCAGTATAATACATATTTTATACTGTAATAAATTCCCATCACGACTCTAAAGTCACAGACTTTTAATATGTTTACTTTTCTTTCTTATCCATGTGACTTTAACGATGAGCTAGTTCAGTCTTGGTGATTACTAAGAGAATACCGAAAGCAAAAAGAATTTACTGTTTGCTCTTTGTCAGCTTTCAAATACTGAAGCAAAGATGGAGAAGCAGAGTGAAGGGTGACAGCACAGCTGATGGAGCTTATACAGTCCCAGCACACAGATGGTTTCACTGGCAGCCCTCTAAATCCAGATTTCCTTAAAGCTCCTAGTGCCTGGAAGCAGCTGATATCACAGGTCTGCTGCTGGTCACTTCATTTAGGATTTGGCTCCCGCGCTTTCATTTGCAGATGTATTCATTTGGCACCGGGCACACAATGCAGATGATGAGCTGGTTCAATATTTGTTTGTGCTCATGTATCTGGAGAGTGTTTAACATCTTGGCTGAGAAGTATAAATAAACTTTAGGAGTGAGGTGAGCTGGGTTGTCAACATTTTGTTTGCTCTGCCTTGTAAAATATTTGTAACTTTAAGAGAGAGAGAGACATGATGGAAATAAAAGACTTTTAACTATAATATATAAAAATAATTCTTGGTTTAATGTGCATAAAATGTCACAGACTGAAGGAACAATGTTAGATTATGTGATGTATTCCTAAATCCCTTAAAACGTGTTCATTTTTACAGTGTACAGTTCCTTCCACATTTATTGCCACTCCTTTTAAAAATATGGGAAAATGACTAAAATTGGCAAGTGGAATCCATCAGTGATTGGGATAATGAAAATGTAAAACAAAAAAAAAGATTGAATATCTTAAGAAAAATGTGCATTTTTTTGAATAAAAAGAAGGAAAAAATATATAATATATCCTAGAATGTAGTGCTGCATGTGTGGACATGAAGAGCTTTTCACAGAAGTGTGTCTGTGACGCTGAAAGCTGTTTTCCGTTTGGTGTGAAGGTTGAAGAGGAGTCCGATGTCAGAAGACATGAGCTTCCTGGGTGTGATGTAAGATATAAAGTTGGAGAAACATTAACCAGAAAGGTTATCAAGGTTTTTTTAAGGTTGAGAATTTGAATTTTGTTGTAAATGTGTTGCCATAGTTGGATGCAGGTTTTAAAGCATACATGGCATAGTTTTTTTTTACCTTTACATATTATCAGAGCTTTTACTGGGTTGCCTTGACAAGAAACCACAGCAGTATTTCAGATGTCAGGCTGTCAAAGGATGTATGGGAGTGTGTGTTGCAGGGTCGAGAAGGGATGACCCATCTATTATTAAGTGCATCTCAAGCCATCATGAGAAATGCATTTGTAGCCATGATGCAACAAAGAACACAAAGTTATTTTTCAAGAAAAGTTTTAAAATCTGGATACAGTAAACAAAATAATATATAATCCAGCTGATTAAAATGTCTCCTCAAAATACATTTCATAGTCATCAATAGTGATATTAATGTTGATTATATCAATTCACCACCAGTACTGGTAATCATTATCATCTTAATTAGAACAAGCAAATACTACAATTAGGGATTAAAGCCCTTGTCTAGTAGTTTTTAACTAGGTATTGTAGATTTTGATAGCTGCTGGGAGGAGGGATCTGTTGCAGTTTGTCTTTCACTGAGTCTGGAGAAATCTTTGACCAAAAACACTGTTGTTGTTTTACAGTCTTCTGAAGAGGATGCTCACTTTTTTGCATAACTACAATCATAATTCACTTTTTCAAGGATTATCCTATGTGAAATCATTTTCTAGAGGTTTTAGAAGAGTTCCTAGAACAAAGCCAGCCTTCTATTTCAGCTTGTTGAGCTTTTTTAACTAATCTGCTCTAATGCTGTTACCCCAGCAGATGATGGCAGAAGAGATTAAATTATCCACATCAGACTTATAGCAGATATGCAGAATCTTGCAGCAAAAACTGAAAGCTTCCTTAAGAAGTAGGGTTGTAATTTTCTCTGCATTTCTCCTTTAAAGTCCCAGGGGCTCCGCCCATAAAGCTTGTCTCTTTCCCCCCACATTTTACACTTGGCTGCAGTTCAACCAAAGCATTGAGGTGAACAAAATGCAGCCTGATTCCAAATATTAATGTATTTCATCCTATGGAGACATGATAGTAAAACAAATGTATGTCATGTATTTTATTTTAAGCAAACAATTCCTGGAGGTCAGTAGTTTTTGCTTAACTGCCTGTTTATCTTATTTTTCTTTAGAATATCAGGTTGTCTAATAAGTCATAGGCAAAGACAACTTTATATCTTTCAATACATTTGTGTGTGTATGTTTGATCCAGACCCCTCCGACACCCAGATGAGAAGTTAATGTTAAGGTGAAGTAAATAAACCACCGTGCCAAATTATTTTGTTAAATCAGATCATATAATAATGAAGGGTATTGGTCCAAGGATGGAGCCTTAGGGCATTCCTTTAATTGAGCTATGAATTTACAATAAATAAAACATGTTGCCTTTCTGATTAATATATTTCAAAATTTCTTGCCAACTTTAAAGTATTAAAACAATTCTACTTTTGCATTTCAGTTAATGTGGTATCTCTTTGCTGTCTTTGTATTCTATATGTCAATTCAGTAGTGCTTCTGGTTTTACAACATGTACTACCACAGATGGTCAATACTTATTTCCACAGGAGCCTATAATATAAACGACATTATAAAACATTTTTTATGAAAAAGTCAATATTTAGTCCCTACCTTGAAAAAGAGAAAGTTTGGTCATCAATAATAATAACAAGAAAAAACATCCGGAAAACGTTTCAGCTTCTTCAGTGCCATACTTACACATTTTATTTAAAAAAAGAAAATATTTTAGAAAGTTTGATCAACATGTGACTTCTCTCCATAAATCAAAAAGAGGGGTTTATTTTCAACTCATAGTTCAAGTCTGACAGTTTGATGATCATATTTTACAGGATTAACTCAGTGCTGTTCTCTATCAAATGTTTAAGATTTTCAGTCTGAACTGCGAAATAAACACTAAACATATTTTTTTTATGAAAGAGAAAGGTGTTTATAAGGAACTTTTGGAAAACAAACTGCAACCAGAAGCCTGAAAAAATGTGAAACAATGTGGAAAAAAAAAGATGAGAGGAAAGAAACAGGCAGTAATGTAAGACTGCGGTAAGCAATGTGATTATTTAAAATGTACTTGTTGATCAAATGGAGTTAGATCCAGTAGACATTTACAGCTAATTAATGTGTTAGTGTGTGAGTTGTCTGGTATTGCATTTCCAGTGATTGTTGTGGCCCCAGGTGGAGAAACACTTCCAGGTAAATTATTTGCCTCTTGGGCAGACACAATTGCCAGAAGACTATAGAAACTCAAGGTGAATTCCAGGTAAGATATCATAACGTACCTGTAAACGAGAATAATTGCATCGAGGAAAGCCGGATAAGCACAAACAATGATGACCAGCTTGTGAGAGCTGAACTACAAAATGGTTTGTATCCTAATAGATTAAGTCTCTGGGGAAGGTTTCAAAGGTGGATGAGTTTGATGCAATTTTACTAAGCTGGAGGTAAATGTGACAAGACCATAGGAACCCTGTGAGCATATGAAATATGAGAGGAAACCTTAGTGATCACAACCTGTTGTGTTTCTTTATGTTTAGATCAATCATACAGGATGGTTTACTCTAAAGATACTTATAAGCATGGTTTTACTCTGGACACTTTCAGAATATTGTCAATCCCGTATGGCCTCCACATTAAGTCTGTCGACTTTTAAATCAACACTTTGTTTTTTAGGACGCTGTCTGGTGATAACTTCACTATTGTTCTCTGGAGGATAATTTTCCTCTATTAGAACAAAAGTTAGGAGAGCTTTTGTATATTGCCTCCACCTGTTCAGCAACAAGCAGAGGAGCCAGGCGTTTCCCTCAGGGGTTGTTAAAAACTAAAATAAAGAGCATAACTGTGTAATAAGAGTAGAAGTTGGCCAGTGATTCAACTCTGAAATCTCTAAAGAATCTGATAATGCTAAAATTAAATTTATAGTTTGTCACAGTTACCTTCAAAAAGCTTAGAAGTCAACAAGTCTGAGTCAAAATATGAAGCTCTGGCCACAGTTCTAGTTAAAGTTTTTAACTTTTTTTCAGTCTGTAACAGAACCTTGGAGACTTGTGTTTTTTATACAGTGTTTGGTTTTATTTAGTTTACTTTGTATTTCTCAGGAA
>JAUZNJ010100684.1:0-18184 GCA_034780135.1 Jordanella pulchra
CGCTCAATTTTTCCTGAGGTGAAATTACACACTGCTGGAGTCAGTCTGATGTTCTTCAGAGGCCAGTTAGTGGTGCTGCCTTTTATTTTGGCATATCTCGCTAAAGTGAATTACATGCAAAAGTATGATACATTAAAAATCATTTAATCGTGTATTCATTTTTCTCAACTTCAATTGTACACAAACTTACAATAAGCCTATAAAATCAAATCCCACTAAACTGCATGAGAAATTATGGAAAGATTCAAAGGGCTATAAATATTTTGGCTGAAACTTGAAGATAAAAATTTTTGTTTGTTTTTTAATGGAGAACACTGTTCTCTATCTGCTAATACCTACACAAATCTGTTCTTTTTGCGGTAAGTGTGGGATTTTGCTCTGACATTCTAGTTCACATTAATTATTTAACTAACAGTGTCTTGATAAACCCCCTTTTAGCCACTTTCTTACCACAAAGTGTCCCCAGACACCTCAATAAGACAGCCGATTCTCGCTGTACAGGTTAAATGAATTTATCATTTAAAAAAAATACAGCTAGCAAATATGATTGAAAAACTCCCACCTAAAACTCAGATTTGAACTTTAATGAATCTGTACTACATCCATGTTTCCCGGTCTTTAAAAGATAGCAGGCACTCAAAAAAATGATGCAACAATAAACTCACAATTCAGGACAATTTTAAGAGGCCAGTTGGGAAATTTGCAAACTATGTGTAAAGGGTTATTGCTACTTATTTAATTATGATTTTAACCAGAGTATTCATAAAGTACTCATTGGCCTGCAATCTGCTCAGTTCATTTAGATTTGAGTCTTTTTCTCACAAGTGGATGTAAAACAGCTTTTTATTAAATGCTAACCCATATACAAACTGTCCTCTATTTTTCTTAATGTACTATAATATATAGCCAAGCATGCTTTGATGAGGGGCCATGATGGTGTTGAGAAGCTACCAGATCCATAAGTGGATATGTTCTCTATAGATCATTAGCTTCCTAAAGTAAATTTAATGAAACAGGGAATAGATGGTTACTAATGAAGTTTAGGAGTTTTTTATTTTTTTTTATTTATAAAACTAGCGTGTGAAACACTTTGCTGCAGGCACAAGCAGAAGAAATTTAAGTGCAGGTATTTCTTCTGGCAAACACCTCTAAATGTAAATTTTGACTGCATATTGGATTTTATAAAAATGAGATTAGGATTCAATGAGGAAAACAACACAGGGAGCCCTGTGCCTTCAACAGTCTACTTACTTGATTATCACTGTATTTTCTGGTTTCTTTTTATCATTGAGTCAGTTTTCTTATACTACAAACATCGATGTTGATAATCAGCTCATTAACAGTCGGACAGTTAATGTGCTAAAATTAGGCCTTTTTTTTCATCAAACAGATAGGCGAGTATTTCTTGTTACGGTAGAGTCAAAATTACAAAACTTCCATGGAATCTTCTCAATAAGTAGTAGTATTAAAAATGGTGCTTATTCACAACAAATGCAGCTGTTATGCTGAAGTAAAATTGAACTAGCATGATGTTGGGGGAGCGCAATTGTGATTGTTTACTTTTTCAACTCAAATTATGTTTCTTTTGTAAGATAAGACAGTTTGGAACAAAGCATACTTCAGTACATAATATATTCTAATGTAGTTCATGATACAAGTTGGGATAATTTAAATCTATAACTATAAAATACATCAAAGTTCCTACAATCTAGGCTTCCTTAACACCATCTAACTTCTTAAGACTGAGGTGACTTCAGAGTTTAGTTCAGGACAGAAAAGTAGATGTTTATTAAATGAGACCAAGTCTAAATACTTAAAAATATGAAAAAGTTTATATTCTGGCTGCTAATGTGCACATACACATGAGCACAAACATCATTACTGTCAGTCAGCAAGTTGGCAACATTCAGTACAGGGTCAGTCCGGGGGTCAAAGGCATTCAGAGGACCAACTGCCCTCCTCCTCTCCACCATTCTCTGACTCCCAATCAAGCTCTTCACTCACAAACTGCTCCTCCTCCCGCCTCCATGAAGATGCATGCTGTAACAGAGCTCATCCCCTTGTTGTTCCTGATGCAGAAGCTGCTGGGGGCATTACGTCCGACCTTTGACCACAGGAAAATTGACTCTTCACCAGGCCTTGTGGGGTCTCACACTCTTGACCTACAAGGTCGCTAGTGAAAGCTGGCCAATCAGCATTCTCTCAGAGCCGCTCTCCTGCCCTCTGCTCCTGGTGAAAAAGGTTGGTAGGTGTGTGTGTGTGTGGGTGGATGGGTGCTTGCTGACCATAAAAGCACACCACCCCACTGCGATTGAGCATATGTTGTAGCGTCTGCATATCATGGCAGATCTGTAGGGTTTCTCTCACAGCGATCTGCTTTGAAGACTCTCAGCATGTCTTGAGAATGTGTGTTTAGTCAAACCTGCCATTAGACTGAGAAAGGATCTCTCTTCGTACGAAATGCACCACGTTTCTATATGACGTCTTGTGGAGCATGCAATGCTGCAAATCTTTGGCATCCAGCTGTTCTTGTTGGTTCTTTGGAAATAGAGTTTACTGTAAAGTGGTGGAGAATTCTTACGGTCATGACCATTGTTGTAATCTAATGACCACTCTCTCAGAGTAGAAGGGAGGAGGTAGAGGAGGCCAAGGGAGCAGTGGACAGGAGGAGGGAACTGATGATGGGGAGGGGGGATGGTCAGGAAGGACCGTGATGTTTTGAAGGCATGAAGGGGGCAGGGTGATTTTCTGTCCTCAGGATTGACCGGCTGGTGTTGACCTCTATTGGATCAAATCAGATAACCAGCTCTCAGTCAAAGCCATTGTCTTGTCATGTTCCACCAAAAATAGTCTCTGATTCATCCTGGAAAATAACATACGGAAGGTTTTATTGATTATTTACTGCTGACAGTTTGTTGTTGTTAACATAACATTTGAAGTAGGCTTGATGGAGGTGAGATGCTTCTGACATTCTTTATTTTAAGTTTTTGAAAAAGCCAAAGGAAATCACTCAAATAATAGGACCTTCTTTAATGTTGTATGTTTCTGTAAGAATGTCACCAACATGCAAAGTGTGCTGTACGCTGTGTGGCTGACCTGCTGACCTCCAACAATTTATGGGTTGCATGTGTGAAAGCTTTGTCACAGAGATATATCTGCAGGACGTATTGTGTTAATGCAGTGTGTGCTTGTGTTGTGCCTTGCTCTGTTTCTTGGTGTGTGTTTTCATGCATTTTTGTGTGAGTGTGTGTGTGACAGGGACTAATTCCATTAGTGGTCTAGTGCTACGGGAGATGAGCAGGGATTGACAGAGCTGCAGTCGTAATGAATTGGCTCTGGCAGCATCACTCAGCCTATAAGTTCCTTCTCTCCCCTTCCCTCCCCTGCTTTCTCTCTGTCCCTCAATCTCATAGCAGCGCTTTCATCGTTCTCCCTCTCAATAAACACGCTCTTGTTAGGGTCTCACTCGCTAATCACCATTCTTCATTACAGCCATGTTCACTTAACTAGGCTGTTTTTTTTTTATAGCTGCTGCGCCTGCAAAATAGCAACATACCTGCACCCTATCAGGGTTTTTTTTTTACCCACTTTATGACTGACAAGATCTATTTACTCAAAAATCTTGTATCTTAAATTCAAGTTTGTATTTTGCTTGGGTATAGAAACACCGATTCGTTTCCCAGGGTCCCTGACATTTCATGTCGTTTTTTAAATTCTGTTTTTACATCATGTGTGAAGTACTGATCAAATTAAGAGCCAGCCTTTCCTTGGACTATGTCTCTCTAAAACACAAGGGACATCTCACAGTCAGAGGGCCAAATAACAAAAGTAAAAATCCAGGATAAGAGATAAAGCTCAGTTTAACTAGCATGATCACTGTATCCAGGCTTTATCCATATCTCGAAGGCCAAGTTAGACTCAAGCAGTGCATCTATGTCAAGCCAGGCGTAAGTAATCATCCAGGTCCACTTCTTGTTTTAAAATACCCTGAAGTTGATCACATATTCACTGATGCAGAAAGCAATATCAGATTGTCTAAATACCTGTACATTTCCTACCACTTCTCTAAACTGGAAGAGCCTCAGGGTTGTCAGCTACTCTGCTGGAAGCTGTCATAACACGCCGCCACACTTCTTAGGTATTATGAAGATAAATCAAAAAATGATGATGGTCTGTACATAGAAGTGTTTATAAAGCTCCATGTCCTCAGTGATATATGAGGGTAAAGAAAAACAGAGAAAAAAACTTTGGGTAAAAATTTGTCCATTAAAATTGATTCTGATTCTAAAATTCTTCTTCCTGCAAACAGTCCGAGCTCAGTGTTTGGAGAAAACTTTATCTCTTGTCTTTCTTAAACAAACGGAACAATTCCCCTCCTGAGTGGTTTTATCATTAATTCACGTTCGTTTCAATGAAACTTCACAGCAAATACTTTCTTTTCTATATAGTTTCCCCAACATCAAAAACCCGTAAAGTGCTTCACATTTGTCATTATTTTATATGGTCCTATGAATCTATCAGTTTTAATAAACAGGGATGGAAAAATGTATTCTAATTGCCTTTGTTGATAATCTTAAACTGATCAGAATAAATGTTTATTACAATTATTTAAACAATAATAGGCTTACAGCTGCAGGTTGTATTAAACTATTTAATCAGTTAAAAAGACAACAAAAATGAAGAACAGCTATGTTCTGAAATTTCTAGAGCAGTCAATAAAAGAGCGATGCTTGTTTAACTTCAGCAAACGGAGTGTTTATTTTAACGAGCATATCCATTATGTAAAATATGATGATAATGATAGTTTACTTCTGTTCCCAAAATTAAGGATTTGCATGTACTGGATGGAAATATTTGTACCTTGAAGGCTTTCAAAGTTAGAAAACTCACTCTTGTTGTGGAGGGTGGGTACTAAAGTCAATAGCATTCATTTTTAAAACATCCTCTTAATTATGATGATTTTCTGCTTAGTCATAATGAACCATGACATTTTCGAAAGGAATATTAGATAAGACAAATAAAAAACATATTAGCATAATTCAAAATATAGGCATTAAGAAAGTATGTCTCACATCTGCTTCAAAGTTGTTATCAGTCCAGTGATGAAGAGAAGAAAAAATTGTGATAAAACAAGAGATGAAAAGTTAAGTTTACACAAGGTTGAGGTGTTTTTGCGGCACTAAAAGACTCCAGCCAACATCACTGACCTTTATTGGAGAAAGCCTCTGCTCTTGTAGTGCTGGAACCCCACTGCTTGATGCTGAGCCATCCGACCCAGTGATAAAGGAAACCAAGGTAGCAGGGGGGCTCCAAAAGGGCACACTATGTCGATACAGGAGGAGGAGTGGCCGTGTGGACCCCCACAAGCATACCGAAGATAAACACACTTGGGGTCTGTAGAGCTTTCTCGAAGAGCATGAAATCAGTGCCCTGGATGTGCTTTGTGCAGTGACCAAAAATGATCCCTTGAACTGATTGTGGAGTCAGAAGAAACTTCACTTCTTATTGCAGGTGTCATATGGCCAATTTAGTAGAGAGATCCGAAGAAACTGAACAAACTGTGGCTCTGATTAGTGAGAGAGTCTTAACAGGTATGAATATCATTGAAAGTTTATTTCAGTAATTTGGTCACAAAATGAATTAAATTCTGTGTTAAGAAATCTTTAATTCTTAATACAGTTCAACCTATTTTAAGCACTACTGTTCTATCAATTGTAAAGAAGTTAGTGTAAATATGCCTCCCAGCTAATAAAAAACCAACCGTTAATTTTCTCATTGAATTAAAAAATTGCATGAGGTATTTTAATATAAATATGTACATTTCCTCACACCCATTTCTGGAAAGGTACCCCTAAAAGGTAAATGCTAAATAAGCTGCCTGTTCATAGATTGATGTATCCAAGCATGAACTATCCGGTTGACTGTAAAGTAAAGGCATTCTAATTGATTTAGACATACTTGCATGGTACAGGTTTAATCAATCTTAAGTAATTCCAAGCAATCAATCTAAAAAGGCCCCTGTATTCTCATTAGAGCCTGATCAAACTAGATCAGTACATTAATTAACTGTTCCTATTCATCTAACGATTATTTTACTCCAAGACTCCCTGTTGTACTTACTCTGTAGCTTCCTGATGTTAGCCCATCTTCTGATCTTATCTTTTCCTCTTTCATAAGGACACCAAATCTGTACGTCTGCTGACCCCCTCCCTACCCTCTGAGATGATGCTTTTATGTTCCCAGCAGCAAGCTCACACATTCTCAGGAGACCAGCAGTCTGTCTCAATAATCCTTACATCACAAACTTAAACTTGCACTGCTTTGACAGACATAACACTGTCTCACTTATGTGAACTGTGGGAGTTTCCTCTGGTCTGAAAGATGCTCGATCTTTATTTCTTCAGGTAATGTGTCTTTTTATGAAGACCTAATAGGATCGCTGCTGGGCATTGCCCCCATTCACTTCTACTTATTCACTCACAATAAAAAACCATCTGTCCAGAGATGTTACTACTTAATATGAATCAATTCACAAAAAAATGGGAACGTCTTCATACCTCTTTCAACAACCAATAGTCTTAGTAGTTTTATCTAACATTAGCAAAGTCTTCAGAAGAACTGGAAAATGTGCAGCAGGCCAGTCTTATGGCACAGAGTACGGTCAAAAAGGTTTGTGTTGAAACTGAGGAGGTCCAGTCTGCGCAGCCAACAGTCACCATCTTTGATTTCGTTAGCCAAAAGGAGACTAACTTGTTGACTCTATGCATTTTAGAAAGCTAGATATCTTGTTAGCCTACACCACACAAGCTCTGTTTCAACATCAGTTCCTGTTGTTCTTAACAGAATTAACAGATCAGTCAGACAATGTTTTTCATTTATGCATCAACACCATGATTTTGAAAAATAAATTCATAAAACAGAACTAGACAAAAATTATAGTAAACCTAGAAAAGACTAAAAAAAATTGATCCAAGAGATACATCAATTTAAGGTGTGTTGACTAATTAGGATCAAAAGTGTCTACTATCTTTTAATCAGACAATAGGGCTCTATAATGTATAGGGCTACAGGCATTCATTGTGCTGTTTGGTGACATGGTGTGTACCACACTCAACTTGGACAAGAGAGAGCAAAGGAAAGAGTTGTCTCAGGAGATTAGTGAGAAAATTGTAGGCAGGTATGTTAAAGGTAAAGGCTATAAAACTTCTTCAAGCAGCTTGATGTTCCAGTGATTGCGAATAAGTTCCACATAATATTCAGAAATTTAAGACCCAATGGGACTGTAGATGACCTGGATGTAGCCGCAGAAGAAAAACTAATGACAAATCAAAGGGACAGCTAATAAGAGTAGTAAAATAAGAGCCCAGAAAAGCTACTAAAGAGATTAAAGTTTAACTTTAAGCTCAAGGAACATCAGTGTCAGATGTTGTTTGAACCAAAGTGGAAGTTGAATCGCTGCAGGGTAGAAATAAATCATTAGACTATCAGGAGATTTTAAAGAGAAATATACTGCCCTGTAAATATGCTGCCCTGTGTATGAATGCTTGATCTCAGCTGCAAGTCATGGGTCTTGCAACAGGATGATGAACTAAGAAACACAGCTACAAACATTAGACTACTCTAAAGTGGGCTTTTATGAACCTCAACCTTAATCCTGTTAAGAATCTTTGGAACGAGCTGGAAACTGTTTGAAAAAGAACCCCTTCAAATCTGCGACAACTGGAGTAGTTTGCTTTGGAGGAGAGGGCCCAAATATCTGCCAAAAGGTGCATAGGTCTTACTGACAGTTTCAGGAATCATTTCATTGCAATGTTTGCCTCAAAAGGTTGTAAAACCAAAAATTAAGTTTAGGCTACCATTGATTTTGTCCAGGCCCTTTTTATGAGTCTATGTTTTTATAACAATTCTTCTTTTTTTCATTTTGTTATTAAAATTTGTATTTATTACTTTTGTTAAAGTTATTTCTTTGACCAGTCTGTGTTTTTTTTGTATGAAACGAGGAGTACCAACAATTTTGTCTACATCTTTCTAACTATAATTTATGTATATTTGCATTTTTTTAAAAATATTAAGTCAGGTGTTTTGATTAGTAACTCAGCACTTGTAGCCTTTATCAAATAATTTTTAAATTAATTATGATTATTAATATTTGAACTGTTGGATGGCTACTTGTGGGACAGCTGTTGGTGTGACAAATTTGACTACAGAGAAAAATTGAGCTGCGCAGTAAGTCTGAGGCTGTCTTTACCCTCTAAGCTTTTGTCTGCTCCTCTTTGGCTTTCAGGCTGAAGTGCTATGAGGCACAATAACAATAAGTAGTAAAATAGTAAGGTTTTGAAAAGCAGATTTTGAAGCGTTAATTCAACTCAGACTTAAATTCCACACTTTTTGAGTGTCTACATATAACCACCGATGCCCCGGGGCACACTGACAGAAGTGAGGCTCTCTGACGGTTACCAGTAGGCAACGCAGGTGAAATGTTTGGCCATCTACTGACACAGACTGAGCTGGGATTAAACCACCAACCTTCTGGTTGCAAGAGCAACTTGTGTATGATGCAGCACATCTCTAAAGTCCAATAATTTAGTCTTTAGCACATAATTAATAGTTTGTGGATAGAGTCGAATTCAAGGAGAAAGTTGCTAGCTTTTAACTCCACCTACTAACCAGGTTTTTGGAGGAACTAACTCTTAAATAGTTGAAATAAGGTAAAAAGAAGTAAATTGAAAAAAAAACTGCACCTTCTATGTCTTTGGACATTTAACACATTTGATTTTGCTCTGTATGAACTTAAATATTAAGGAAATAGATTTGAAACAGGCTGATTATGCTTTAGAAAATCGTTTAAACATAAGTTGATAGTTGCAGGTGCTGGTTCTACTGTGCATAGTCTTAATCCTGGAAAGGCATTACCAGGTTGCTATAGAGCATAAGTAGCTAATCTCTGCTGTAAAGAATAGGATAGTAAATGCTGACAGGATTTACAAGTAGCAATAAAAGAAAAAATAAAATGTAACTTTCCTTGGTTAAACTTTACAATAACCATCAAAACCACCATTTATAAATGTAAAGAGACCATTTATTACTCATTTACAGATAGTTTGACTCATTTATAAACTTAATCCAAACCATTTATAAGAGGTAAATAAATCACTCATTAAAAGTTAAATTACAAATAAAGGCTAGTTTTAGGTCTTAGGTCCACTGATGTGAGGGTTAGGGCTAAACTAACATTGATGGGAAATATGATCTACTTACCTTTTATTAATGGTTTAGATGCAGTTCATTAATGAATATCAAACATTAATAAACTATCTGTAAATTGTTAATAAATTGTCTTTTGACAATTTATAAATTATGGTTTTGGTAAAGTGTTACCCTTTCCTTTACTGTCGCAGTGTTTGTTCAACTGGAATGGGCAACCATGGCAACAAAAGCACAACAAGCCATCAAACAAAATAAAGAAAGACAAATAAAGGGCTTGCCCAATGGGTCCTCATGTTTTACAGAGCTGAAGGAGGTGTCTGAGGAGAGGCAAGTCGGGGAGTCTCTGCTGAGACTGCTTCCCTGCGACCCAGTCCCTTAAAAAACAGACAACGACATGTACGACTACAAAAAAAACGTTCAGGATAGAGGAGGAAACTCACCAGGCTGTATGCTAAACAGTAAAACTTCAATAACTCGAGATAGCCAAGCAAAGAATAGGTAAAAAGTAAGAAAGATGCTTGGTCTCACATCTGAATGTAAATCAAAAGTAAGTGTTCAAGAGAAGCTATAACAACGTTTGGTATATAATAAAATAAATCAATGAAAACATACCAAAAAATTGATATCAGTCCATCCCACAAATCACACCTTCCTCTCTCTCATCAGAAATTCTTTTCTTTTGAAATAAGATTATTTTCTGAAATGGAAGAAGGTGATTCGATTCATTTTTCCAAATAACTTGCATTGTGGATACTAACTTCTTAAGAAATGACTAAATGACTAAAGCTGGTTTAAATCTTTATGTAACAGAGAGCCTCTTGTAGTGAATAAACTACATTGGTTTACAGGAAGAGAGAACAGTGGGAGAAAGGAAAGACTCAACATGGACACTGGCTCACTAATTGTGTCTTTAACTCCTTTTTACAACAGCGGAACACGTAGTCTCCAAGCTGATGGTCTTCCAAACGGGTCCATATATGAAGTACCTTGTTAAGCTAAGGTGGTCGATATGGTTGACAGTGTTTGTGTCCTCATTAGCTGCAGGATGTCCCTCAGTAGGAGAGGGGAGGTAAGGAGGCCGTCATCAATGATGAGGTGGTGTGTGTGTGTGAACCGTTGTGTGTGTGAACCATCACAATGATCGATCCGACTCATAATCTCCCATGACCCCCTAGGCGGCATGAATTACACCAGTGGGCAGTGTGTTCTCCGTGCTTATGTGTTTGCAAGGCAGAGTGAGTAGGAGGATGGGGTTCTCTATAATTACAGCAGATGGAGATAGAATCTGAGGGACCACCACATGGATGAAGCTGAGTGGGGCCAAGTGGATTATCTTGAGAGAAAAGTGTCAAGAGGCAGGATGCTTTGCAAAATGTCTTTTGCTCCTCCGTAAACACTTATTCAGGTGAATGTGATTTAGTCATTGTTTCACTCAAGCATAAAATTCACTTAAAATAAAGCAAACAAAAATATTAACACAGAGCTATACTCTTATTTAAATGATCAGTTTTAGTCACAATAGATACCAAGTCAGTACTTTAGTGCAGCTAAAATATATTGGGTTAAAATATACAATAAGATGACTGCAGCTCAAATAAAAAATCAAAATGTATAATAAAGATAGTTAGAAGAGTGGAAACAGGTTAGTTATTAAACTGATGAAAAAACAGTTGTGGAGAAATATGAGCTATTGACTATTCTACACAGAGGGATCTATGAGAGCTGAACCAAGCTTAACATAAGTACCTGGAACCACAAATAAATATCAATCAACAAAGAATAAACTCAACGCCCAAACTCTACTGACTCTGCATGTCAAATAAAAAAAACACTTCAGGGACCATGGTGTTGACTGGCTGGTCAATAGTAAAGTGAAGTGCTAATACTGTAGCATTTTGGTAAGGAATGATTAACAGCTTTACAGTCGGACATTTAACTGGGTCTAAATAATGCCTTCAGTCACTTAACACAATTCAGCCTTAGTTCTTTTTTCAAAGAATCAGAAATCAGCCTACATTTAATAACAGCCAGATCTTAAGGCCACAAAACATCTAATATATTCCACTCATTAGATTTCATTCTTGCTGTGTTTGGTTAGGTGATTGAAGTTGAAGACGGAATGATACACAGCAACTCCAGAATGTTTTAATTGTTCAAATAAAAAAACAATCAACATCTGCTGCTAATAAACACTGGATGGTTTCAGTGAGATCCTTGGCTTGTCAGCGTCAGACCTGGGCCAGGCAGGCAGTGAACCTGCAAATAGATCATTAAAGGTATAGCAGGCTCCACTGTCAACTAAATCTTGGCTTTAAAACTGCTGTTTCTCACCCTTCTTTCATTCCAGGTCTCTGATGCCATAATCTGGATCTCTACCCCATTCATCAGACAGCGACAGGACATACTCTCACACTGCCTAGAACTGTCACCATCCTACGACTTGGGAAAAGAAAATACAACACATGTGGCCATCCAAGCCAAGCCTGAGTTCACCAACCAAACACACAGCTGCATGCCCCTTATGCTTACATTTCCACATAGTTTTCTCCAGGTATGGGCATGTTAAGTTCCCATTGTTAATGGCTACAGCTTTTAGCTTTTATTTCTAAATCAAATACCTTAGTCTCCAAACATTAATATAAAGTTATAAGCAGGGAATATCAAGTCTAATATTTTTTATTTTTACGATTGGGAAAAAAAGGTCTTCTCCATCTGTCCTTCAGCTTTATCCCGTTCATTTTCTTTGGGGGGGAAGGAGGTTAGAGTTATATGAAGGTTGTCATATGAGTCAGCTCATACATCAAACAAGATGACCTTAGCCTCTGTGACAGTCAGGGCAGGACGATGTGTTTGTGTGCCGCTATGAGTCGTCCTGCACATATTTTTTGAGTTACAGTAATCGGGCTTCTTCGACAACATCTTAGCAAACCCTCTGACTATCTCTGCAAAAAACATGTACATCAGAATGTAATGGTGAACCAAACAAGGAAGCTAGCAGCGACCAATAACATCCTCAGGTATAGAATTACACTGGCAGAAGATTATTATTGATTTGCCAGTGGAGCTGCCAGTCTCTGCAGTATGACTGACAGGGATGGGGGTTGGGTGGCCCGCAGCCAACTAGTTGGAACAACTCATCTGAATATACTGTAGGTCATGACATGAAAGAGAGGAGAACATAGAACAGGAAAGAAACTGATTATTGTATAAGATTTGATAAAAGTTAGGCTCATGACTGAAAGAAAAATAGAAATGATTTAGAGCTGATCAAAAGGAAGGGAGGTGTTAAGACTTAGGGGCTGGATAATGTATAAATGTTGAGCACCTGTTCCGTATATGGGTTTTATAATCGAGAAATTCAGCAACTCAGTATATTTGTAAAGTACAGCTTTTCCTGAAAGCTGGGGTCCCAATCTGACAAGCATTATCTAAGTGTGTTGCTTTCCCATGATGATGTCCAGAAGATTAAAGCCTCTTCGAATCTAGCACAGCAGCTGGGATTTCAATTTGGATAGAAATGTTTAAATGCGGATGGAGGGCTTATCTCAACTGATGTTTGTCTTTCTGGTTTTACTTTCCTGATACATCACCCGGTGCTTTGTGGAATAGGTAAGGCAAGGCAAGTTTATTGATACAGCAAGAAAATTCAAAGTGTTGTACATGAGTTGTATCACGCAGCAGGGGGAAACTTTGTCTTCCAAGGTGATTTAGTGGTGTAGCTCGATCAGATCATCTCCAAAATTTAAGCTCTCCACAGTGATCTATAAAAAATATTCAATAAAAACATCATTGTTCAACCACTTAGCCATAACTGACCAAACCTTATTTCAGCACCTCGGGGACAAAAAAAAGGCTTCCGCCACATTTTGAGGTATATTCCTGATCCACACTGAACCCTACACACAGCGGTAGGACACAGAATATAAAATACAAAAATATGAAAACAACTGAGGGGGTTCTTATGAGTTCATGCTACAGTAGTGTCTAGAATAGGAGAGGATCTGTTACATTTGGCAAGCAATAGTAAGGAAAAATACTGTTCAATAATTCAGTATGGAAGGAATTGTCTAAATGTGGACTAATGTTCCAGAGTTTCTTTGTTAGAGCTGAAAAACAGTAGTCCTGGGATCCATAAAACAGATTATGGAGAAATGGAAAGTGGGTGTGCAGAGGATGGCTAGAGATGACAAAACTCCAGTGGACATGTGGTGTGAGTGAGGGTCTGAACCAAATCTGTCTTAAGGAGATTTTTCAAAGCAATCCAGAGGTCGTTCAGGAACCTTAAGGCAGGAGCTGAGAAAACTCAAGGATAAATAGAGAAGCAGTATAAAACATGAATATATATCCTCAAAAACTAAAAGGAAAATCTGGAAATAATGAAAATGAAGAGAGACATCTTAACTCTACCAACAAGGTTGATCATCAGGCAAAGTGTTATCATGATGCAACTCTTTAAATATCATATATCTGATGAGGGGAAACGTAGGCAGGTTCGAAATCTGCAGCCAGCCAGTGATGCCTTTTTGCCTGGACTAACAACTTTCAGAGTAATTTTAGTTAGGCAATAAAGAAGGTCAACCAGTATCATAGCTGTTTAAGCAAAGTTCTTCCTGACTTTTAAATGAGCTAAAGCAATATATACATTTCCATACATAGTTTAGTGAAACAGCCGGACATTTCTTTAGATTTCAGTTTAATTCAAAAACATTTTATTGATCTCAAAGGAAAATCACATTTTGTAAGTAACTTCTGGTTTGCCTTTCAGCAAGTTGTAGATGTTGATAGGTGTTGGCAGGAAGGATAATCTGTAGTGGTTGGTTTTGCACCATATCTGGTGAAACTATTTGCTAAGGAGACTCATTGTTGTTTAACAGTCTTCTGAAGAGGATGCTCACTGTTGTCCGTTATGCTCTTCATTTAATGAAGACTTGTTTTATGTGAAATGATCCAGAGATTCTTGGGAAATTCCTGGAACAGAGACAGTCTTTTTAATTAACTTGTTGAGTTTCTTTAACTTGTTAACAGTCACTTCCCATCAGCAGGACATATGTGGTGCCTCCAAATTTGCATCCAGGTACTGTCACAATACAGTTACATCTGCTCTAAAGCTGGTTCTTCAGCAGATGATGGAGGAAGAGATCACACTCTCCACAACAGACAGGATCCTGCTGCAAGCACTAAAGGACATAACCTCAGGAAGTACAATCTAATCTGTCACTTCTTGTAGACGGCTTCACAGTTCCGTCTCCAGTATAGTTTGTTGTCCAGGTGAACAGTGAGGTATTTATACTCCTCCACTACCTCCACTTCTTCTCCCATTACATTATCAGGATTCTTTTTCCATTACATTATCAGGATTCAACTTCTTCCTGTTTCTTCTGAAATCTACCCTCATCTCTCTTGTTTCCACATAATGCCACAAGGTGCTCGACCAGCTCTCTGTACTCAACAAGTGCAGAGTTATCCGAGTGTTTCTGCAGATGACAGGACCTTCAGTATTGGAAGTCAGAGGTGTTTAGAGTAAAAATAATGGTGAGAGTACTGCCCCTTGTGGTGCGCCTGTCCTGCTGACTGCCTGGTTACAAATTTGACATTTAGTCTCACAAACTGTGGCCTGTTTCTCAGGCTGTCTTCCATCCAGGTAAATGTTGGCGTCTCCACCTGAGTCCTCTAGAGGGAAATGGGAACTGCAATTTTGAACTGTCAGTATGGAGAACAACAGATATTCTTTTAAAACATAATTAACATATCACAAAAAAAAATGCTTTAAAATCAACAATCAATAAAACCTACAATTTTCAGACTTTAAAATTCAAAAACAAAAACGTTACAGATGAGTTGAAAGATGAAAGCAGGGGCATCACAGGAAAGGGAAGACGGCTCTCAGACAATGTAATTTTTGTTGCCAGACAATGTGATTGGTCCATCTGAAAAAAACAGACACTATAACTGGATTTATGTGCACTAAACTGTCTAGTTTTTGAAAATAACACATATTTAGCTCAATTTGCAGCCTTTTTATTGTGCACATTTGTGAACATTATGCAGACTGTATGCATTTTACATTTCCGACATTGGAGACTAAAGAGAGTGCATGCATAAAAGCAGAAGCAATGGTGTGATTTATTGGAAAGAATGACAACCAGCTCTCATCTGCAGACCTCTTGTTTGTGTAAATCTTTTATGCCTGATGCTTTGAGTATCCCTGGAAGTCAACTTTACTACGAACACAAAAGCAACTTAATTAGCCCCCCACTTACAAATGGGCTGTTTTGGACTTAAAACTTTTACAATAACAAAAATAAATAAATAAAGTGCATTTTTCAAGATATTCAAATGATACCCCAAATATTTATAAGAATGTCATGCAATGTCAGCAATGCCCATGCTTCTCTTTGGTTGCAACAAAAGAGAGAAATATTCTTTAAAGTGATAAGGGATATAGCAGTCAGGCACAATATACAGACGGAAAAAATAACAACTTTTTAATATGGTTTATTCCCAAAACTTTACTCTCCAACTCCTCTGGCATATTTCAAAACACTTTGTTTTTAAAGCATATGTATGCTGTTGTTTTTACCAATATTGTCTTTACTATAAATTCAACAAATATACACTCAGCTCAGTTTCTCCTTCTCTGGGTGTAATTTCCTCCAACTCAACCACACTATGATTTGTTCCTTCAGAGTGCAGACGCGGGCAGAAACGTTCACTCTCATATTGGACACTGCACTTTACTAAGCCAGATGATTCATGCTTTTATTTGAGAACCATAAAACAATAACGCATGATTGCCGTACCTGCTCTGGGTGCAGCTTTCTGCTGCAGGATGAAGCAGAGGCCAATAAATGACAGAATTGATTTTTCCTCGCAAATTACGCTTTGTGTGTAAAAGTATCCATATTTATCTGTGGGACACAATAAAATGGCATTCTAATAAAACATTGACATTCTTATTACAGAAATAACAACTGATGTTGTGAAACTACACATCACACAAAAGAATTACACCAATCAGAATATTTGCTTATTTGCAAAAAAAATCTTAATATTCAGCAGGAAGATTTCAGTATAAAGCAATATTTTTGCAAATGCAGGGGGGTAAGTATGTACAGATGGACTAAAACCATTTGAGATAATTTTACAAAAATGTTTGACATTTACTGGGGTTAGAGATAAAGATAATGCCCTCCACTCAGAGCACTAAAGCTGGGAGGCCAACACAAGCAGTTCTAGAGAGAAAAAAAGTATTTCTGCTATGGTTGGACCATATTCCTGCTTTTTTTTCCCTCATTCTAGGCTCCTCCTGATGATTGACAGAACTTACATTTATTTGCAGACAGATCTGAATTCAAATTTAGAGATGTTACTTGGATTTTAGTAAAATTTGACTCTGTTGAAGCTCTGTTGCTGATCTTAATTTACCCTCTTAACTCTCTTATTTATGAGCTAACATGAAGGCATTATGCTGTCCCTTTTTAGAACACATTATTTACGATGGTGACTATCAGACACACCTCAAGGTGCTCGTGTCAGTGCCAGGAATGTGCAAATACACACACAGACACGAACACGACTACTCTTAACACACACACTAACAGCATGTCTCTGTCACCTTGTCACACCACCTCTGGCCCTCCTGACTTCACCCCCTTCAACTGTCACTTCACCACCACTTCCTGTGCTCTTCTTCTTGTGAGTTTCCCTACATGTGTCCAATTATATGTTTGTCTGTACGTGCCTTGATATGCTTATAGACGACCCTGAATGCATACACCTCTTTCTCCAAATGAAATACGGCTGTGTCTGACCAGCCTGTATATCTTGACTCAGGCAGAAAACCTTGGTTGCTGCTGATGAAAAAAAAGGAGAACCACAAATAACTGAGAAGCACACCACCTTGAGAGGTCACTGGTAGAATGAAGGCCACGTCTTTTTTAATGGTGGACTGCATTCATGCACTACTCATCAACTGCTCACTTGAAGGGGACACATATCAGAAGCAACTTTACTGGCCAAGTTCATTTGCACAGAAAGGGATCTCTGACCTCATCTTAAATGAAGAAAAAAACACAATATGTAAAAAAATCTTAAAGGAATCAGATACGGACAAGGAGCAGTATGTGCAAGTCTGTGTGTGTAGATTCCAATATATATTTTTTACATACTGCTATAGCAGCAACAAACGGTTACTGGTGTGGCAGGAGAGAAGTTAAAAATAATCTGTTTCTTTCAGGGCCTGCCTTTTAGATATTTTATGTCAAAAAGGTGTTTGAATGTTTTTCTTTAAAGCAGTTTTCATTTTAACACCATTGGGATCTCAAAACAGAGCTCAGACAGGCATTACATACACAATTAGTGGAAATTATTTTTGATAGATATTGATCCTTTTTACATTTTCAGAAAGCTCACAAGCAATTCTCTGATTTCACTGAATCAAATAGTATGACGTAAACGGCTGAAGACAACTATAAAGCAATGAAATATGACCTGACTGGAGATGGTAGAAACCACAAAAGGTGTAGCAAACATTGTGTTGGTTGCTACTGCTTCTGGGCTGTTTGTACTCTCTACCCTCTGCTTCACTTTGCATTAAAACAACTGGAGTTGTATTTAAATCATTTGATATTTTTGGATTATTAAATCTTATCCACAAACTTGAGGAACTATCTTCTGCAATTTTTAGATGTGTCCTTGGTCGGATATACCTCAGTCAAATGACTACCTACATCATTTAATTCGCAAGCTGTCCAGCTCAGAAAATGATCCATCTACTTAATTTGGGTATTTTAAAACAAGATTGCAGGGCACACTGAACTCGAGAATGAGAGTTGAAGACTAAATCAACTCCATAATGAAACCATCTTGAGCATAAGTAGGATTCAAATGTAAGAAATACTTGAATTGTCTAAGTTGAATAGAAGCTTGTAAGTATTGTACTGTCAGACAATCATCTAAATTTGTTTAACACAATTAA